>JAHPZR010039989.1:0-10000 GCA_019787425.1 Platygyra sinensis | reverse complement strand
AGTCGGCAATGCGGAGCATGTGATTAGTATCTTTCACGTAGTGCCGAGTGTTATGCTGGACTGTGAGTACATTTTGAGTCATCAGCTGCCTGTATGTAACTTGTTAGTTCAAGGCCCAAAAATAACTTACAATTACTGTTTGTCAAGAAGGTTTTAAATTTTACTGTGGTGTCTTACGTTGAATTTCGTTTATTTTTAATTCATTGATACGTTGAACTAGCAAACGTGATAATTTTATTTTTTCAACGCCAACATTTGTAACTTGATACTTTTGTTTTCCTCGCAAAGTTTGTAACATGATACCTTTGTTTTCCCAAAAACATACAAAGGAAAATATGCTGGCTTTTTTCCTGCTGGAGAAAAATGAACTAATGTTATTAACTTATGAAAAAAATGGAAGAGGAATGATTTTGTTTCATTCAAGAGGCAAATTTTCATATCATCCATAAACAGTTACTAATTTAATTATCAAATAGTCACGTCGTGTCGCGGAATAGCACGTTCTTATTAGGTTGCCACCGTTGATACCGTGTTAACAATAAACCAGTTCGAAATACACAATGATATCGATTGAGACAACCGAGAAGCGTTTTAACTTTACCGATATTATTTATATCTTACATCGGTGAATGAGTCCCCTCAAAGACTGACTAAATTTATTTCCGGTTTCCGTAAGTGCCACAGTGTCTGCAGCAATCTTTTGTCACGACATTACTACCGGGTACTTTTAATGTCGCTGACTCGGAAATGTTTAGGGTAAATACACTTGTGAACTTCTTGTTCTCTTTCATGGGGGGAGAAAATAAACAGGCGGCTGGGGAAATCCATTCGTTTCCCTCTTTAAAGCTTAGCAAAAACGAAATAGTTTGAGCATAGCATATAACATTTTTTAACCGAGCTAGGGATGATTCCAAACGATACGCTGTCACAAAAGCGTTCTTTGCAGTAAAAAGGAAAACTGATATTACCTGAAATATAACTGCTCTCGCCCGTTAAGAGGAGAGTGTGGTATCGCACGCATGAATGCTGAACTCGAGAACGGATTGTATCATGCTGAAAGTACTATAGCGCATGCGTCTTACATGTTGTGTTCTACCACAAGGAAAAGCACTTAACGTTCAAGTGTAATTGTGTATGAAATGTATCGTTTGCCTAACATATACGCAACACTAATGCTAATCAATCTGCGTATGCGCTTCGAGCAAATTGCTTTTGTTCTTAAGAGCGGAATAGTACCACAAGGATAACAAGAGAATATTGGAACCATATATAGTTTTCTGATGTTATACCCGAAGTGATGTAAGTGTGGTACGTTTTACGTAGCAATCAAAGGTACCCGCTCAAAACAAGGCTAATTAATTAATTGAAATTGATTAATTAAACAAACAATAAAGTTTGTGCCATAGTGCCTTAGTGGCTTATTGCCATAGGGCTTTAGCGGCGTCAACCCCCAAACCATCCCAATAGTGCACTCTGCACTAATGAACAATGATGGGGCAGATGGCCATTCCTATAGCTTTGATCGGATTTAACGATCTTGGACGTTCGGTGAATCCTACTTTTCTTTTCAGAAACAGATTTTATTTACAATTATCTACACTTTGTCCAAAAACGAACAAAAAATCAATGTGGGAAGTTAAAAAAATTTCAAGATTTCTGTCCAAGGGACATCGAATTCTGCCATTTTGCGGCTGCAAGGCGCGTAAAACTATGGTCGCTAAATGCGAATTGGTTCTTTGAGGAACCTCACCAGTTGAGCAAATTCGCTTAATAGGTCCATTCAAACCATATTTGGCAGAGAACACTCCCTTTCAAAGCTCTAAATGAAATATTTTGGGACTTGCAGCCACTTTGGTCTTTTTCGCTAACGAAGCCCGATTTGCTCAGATTTAGGTGTTTTTCCGGGCATGTTCTCTCCGAAAAGAAGTCGGTGACCCCCCAATTTTTTGGCATTTCTGACATCACTAACTCATCATCTTTCAATGGCAAAATTTTCAGAAAAAAATCAATGTTAGAAAATTTTCGCGCGAACGTCCTTAAGCGAACTTTGCTGGTCGTTTGCCCGAAGTTCAGAATCCTGACCTCTTTTTCTGATTGGTTGTCAAACAAAAGAGTCTCTAAGGACGCTCGCGCGAAAATGTTCTACTAGTCTTTTGGTTTCAGCTTCAAACTTCTACGGCCTCGATAAAAGCCGGAACATGGAACATTCCGGAACAACCCGGAACATCCTGTATTATTATTCAACAAATTGTAACACTATCCAAATATGGTCATGATGCTCTCGATATCTGTCATCCGTAGGTAACAGATATCCGGCGATATACGTAGCTTCGTACGTGGGAAGAAAACTGGCTGTGATTGGTGGATTTCGATCCGATCTGTCGATAACAAGCAAGACTGACGGAAATTTTGGAAACGTTCCCGCGGGTGTTTTGTTTTCGAAAGTCGCGTATCAACGGAAACGGTGGTAAAGGAAATCGAGTGGTTGTGAGCAGAAGTTTCTTGTCGTCTCACACCAAGCAGAAAGAAAAGGGCATCTTTTTCTCGCAACTGGGTAGCTGATTTCAGTACTGTCAACGAAACAGAAATGTTTGCTACCAAATTTCCCATCAAGCGATTACCATTTACTCGTCTGCATCTCATCTGTCCCATTTCTTCCTTTGTCCGGGTGCGATGTCAGAGAGCACAAGAAGCGCAGTCGAAATTAGCTTCAGAGATCATAGAAGACGAACCGCTGCCATTCGATCAAATACCAGGACCCCAGGGCAGATATGCGCCCGCAGTTGAATTTTATCGTCAGAGTGATGGTTTCGCAAAATTCTACAAGATACCCGAGAAACTGTTCAAAGACTATGGTCCAATATTTAAGCAACATGTCACAGACAAGACCCCTGTCGTTCATGTTATGGAGCCAGCTGACTTCGAGGCCGTGTTTCGAGCTGAGGGAAAATACCCGAGCAGGCCACCTTTAGAGTGCCTTACCAAACATTACAAAAGGAAAGCTCAACCTGACCATATATTTAATATGTAAGTACTATAATGTTTGAGCTTTATAATCTTGATAAGGGAATAAAAATGGGAGATTTTAAGTTCGGTAATGAAATGTAGAAGGTGAATTAATGACTATTCAAGTCATGGGTCAATTCCCGTCTTTGTCCCACGTTCGTGTCATGTTGATCAATTCACCCAGTATACACATTTCATTTCTTTTTATTTTATTAAATAGCAGACACGATTTCAGACACGGCTCCCTCGATTCTACGCCCACTCATTCTCGCCGGGCATTTGTCTTTTTTTTTTTTCCGGATCATTTCTCTCCAATACATTCGATAGCGATTGTTTCATTGATTGGTATCGATTGTCGTCGAATGTTATTTAACAATTATTCCACTCGCGTTTGTTGGATATGAGATGATATACTGCCAACGAGGCGCGTAGCGCCGAGTTGGCTATAATCATCTCATATCCAACAAGCGCGAGTGGAATAATTGTTTTATTAAAAACGCCCCCAAAATATAGAAAACTAGACTACAATAAAAACAAAAAGACCCAAAAAATCACGCATACGCTCACCGTTTTTGTAGATCATGGTATCATGGCTTATATACCACGATGGCTAAGCCAATGAAAACTCTCGAATTGCATTATCCAATGATCCAGTTTTTAATAACAGAAGTTATTTTCGTCCTTTTTCAAGTTACACTGATAAATTGTTTGACAAAATTTTTCTGTAAGGATTTTTATTGAGTTATTTAATCAGAGCCAGTCTCAATCATCTGGCAATCATCGACGAAATAACAAGAACAGAAACATTTTGGGCAGTTTACATCTTTAACCGTATATGATATACATGTGTACAGTATGTGAGCCGCGTAGCACCCGTGATATACAGTACCGCTCAAAGATAAGTAGCCTGTAGAACAGGCGTAATTTTTTGCGTATTTCAGGGGAACAGAGGGGAAAGCGAGGCGAGCGCGAGTTGCTCCTCCCCTCGCACGCAACTGGTGCTTCGCGCTCGCCTCGCTTTCGCCTCTGCTCGCCAGAAATACGCAAAAAATTACGCCTGTTCTGCAGGCTAAAAGGTAAGTTACACCTCTCGCCTCGTTTCTCGCGAGACGGGTCTCGTTTCTCTCGAGACGTTTCTCGTTTCCCTCGAGAATCACTGAAGCATTTAGTATGGCATATATTACGCGTAAGAAACCAGTTATGTGTAACGATTGTTGCTCTGCAGTTCACTGGCAAATCGATTGGACCGAGTAACAGAAGATACATGTATGCATTGATGCATTGATCGTTCGCTCGATTCATATCGAACAAACATCGAACTGTCGGAAACAGGATAATAGCATAGATATCAAATAGTGATCGTGGAATGTTTGTCAGGAAATCTTTGTTATTCTTTTGTCTGGAAGATTAGTGTCTAGCCAATCAGCGTTTGTTTAATTAACGTGTGCCGCGAAGATAAGAAAGGGATGACTAGGGATGACTTAAGCTACGCCAAGCAACAACTCGGAATCAAGCCGAGAGAATGCGGGCTGCTTGGTTTAAAGTGAAACAAACTGACGGACGAAGTTGGAGTTACTATTCCAGATGAAGTTGCCCAACCGACAAAGAGAGGGATTCTAGGAAAAGTGGCGAGGATCTATGACCCCCTTGGTCTTATCGCTCCAATCATCCTGCAAGGAAAGCTTCTGTACCGCGATGCCTGTGAAGAGAAACGTGCATGGTACGCACCGTTATCCATCCCCCTAGAACAGCAAAGGCAGAAGTGGGAACGTTCCTTACGGCGACACGTCACTTGTCTACGAGCACTAACTAGCGTCCGAGAACCTATCGAGGACATTAAACTTCATGCTTTTGGAGACGCGAGCGGAAAGGTCGTGGCCGCTTCTGTGTACGCTGTGATCAAACAGTCAAGCGCAATCAGCCAAGGCCTGGTTACAGCAAAGGCAAGACTGGCTAAACAAGGGCTGACAATACCTCGCCGCGAACTGGTCTCCGGTCGCATGGCTGTAAATCTTCTGACTAACGTACAAGATGCACTTCAAGGATTCCCTGTGACCTCGCTGCACTGTTGGCTTGACAGCAGCGTTTCCTTACATTGAATACGAGGAGGAGGAGACTATAAGCAGTTTGTGGCCAACCGGGTACGAAAAGTTAGAGTACACTGTGATGTTGTCTGGAGGCACGTACCTACTCAGGATAATCCTACAGATCTTGCTAGCCGAGGTGGACTGGTAACTGAGGAGAGCCAACTATGGTGGAAGGGACCAGAGTAATAATAATAATAATAATAATAATAATAATAATAATAATAATAATAATAATAATAATAATAATAATATAATAATAAGTGGCTAAGTGATCCTGCGAAATGGCCAGCCGACCTTGTGACCGCGCCCACCGCCGAATCTAACGCAGAAATGAAAGCTACAAAGGAGCTCTTTGCCATGGCCGTTAAAACTGATGACGATCTAGACCATCTTCTGGCCAAGCACAACTACTGGAAAGCTTTGCGAGTGTGCGTTTGGATTATGCGGTTCGCAAACAACGCTAGAGCGAAAAGAGCGGCAAGGGCAAAGGGACCCCTGACAACAGACGAAATTGAGAAGCAAAAATACTTTTGGTTACTACGCGTTCAGAGCCGGGAAGTGAAAACATGGAGGAAGATCGCCTGAGCCTCAACTTACAGAAGAACAAAGATGGATTGCTTGAGTGCCGTGGGAGACTGCAAGGGTCTCTCAAGTGAATTAAGGCATGGGCCTTAAGCTGGGCGCAAATTATTGCACAAAAAAGTAAGGGGGTGGTCTAACTTTTAAAGATTTAGTAATAACAACTTAAGACTTTCGCAGACTACTACAGTCACAAAAGTTTTTATGTTGATATGGCTTATGTATGCAAATGAGGTCACGTGACTTGTCACGGCCACAAAACTCAAACTAAAAAACGGCAACAGTTTATGCTAAAACTTATTTCGCTTCGCTGCTACTGGATTAGTCAAAATTGTAAAAGAAAGCGAACTGTGCTTGGCCTTTTTTAAGAATGTCTTTAGTTTTGGAAATATACGGCATTTTGTACTAGTGCCCAGTCCCCTGTGGAGCGGGATTTCTGTTTTTGGACATTTATTTAAAAAAATCTTGAAATGTCCAAGCACAGAAATGAAGTACTCAATAGTGTTAACATCATAAAGGTTAATCCAGCCACCAGAAAATGATAAAAAGTGTTGCCGTTTGGCTGAAAAGATTTCTGTGCTAAAAGTAACTTTAACATGTCACGTGATAAGATATCATTTTATAGAGTGGTTAAGGTTTCACATCTTATTGCTGTTAACAATGTCCCAAAGTTATTTCGTGTTATATAAAATGGATAAATAGTTAGACCACCCCCTCACTTATTTTCATAAAACAGATCTGGGCCCAGGCCTTAATTCACCTGAGCTATTCCATATACATCCCAGATGCCGCGACATTCGCAAAGAAATATGTCGAACACGTCCACAAAGCCACTCTTCACGGGGAAGTGGGGCTTACTATGGCTAAAGTTAGAGAAGAGTTCTGGATCCCCCACCTGAGGCGCCTTGCGAAAAAGGTCATCAGGGAGTGTTATGGGTGCAAACGCTTCCAGGCTGCTGCTCTCGCAGCCCCACCCCCGGTTTGTTGCCTCTGGAGAGAACTGAGGGCTCAACTCCTTTTGAAATATTTGGCGTAGGTTTTGCTGGGCCGATTAAGTACCGCAAGACCTCTCGTATAGAAGGGAAAGGCTATCTGGTGCTTTACACGTGCAGTTTAACGAGAGCGTTGTACTTACTACCACCTTTCTTGCAAGCTTGAAGCGTTTCATCGCTAGACGTGGACGACCTTTGAAGATTTTTCAGACAATGGAAAAACGTTCGCAAGAGCGGCAAACTTACTGAAAGGAATCCAGAAGGATGAGCAAGTTCAAGGCTACCTTGCATCGGAGAAGATCATCTGGAGGTTTAACCTAAGTCGAGCACCCTTGTGGGGCGGCCAGTTTGAGCGACTAGTGGGCTCTTCAAACGCGCATTCTATAAAGTAATTCGTGGTGGAATGCTATCCTGGTCAGAGCTATGCGAAGTCGTGCTGGATGTTGAAACTCAACTGAATCGCCGCCCCGTCCTATGTAGAAGATGATGTCCAGCTCCCTCTACTCAACCCATCTTCTTTCCTGTTCCAAAGATCTATTCACCTCCCTGAACAGGAACCATGGCTAGAGAAGACAACTGACCTTCGAAAGCGTGCCAAGTATTTGAGGTCTTGCAAGGAAGCTGTGGGGAGACGCTGTTCTCGTGAGTATTTGGTGGCACTCAAAGAGCGTCAAAATTGCAATGGAAAAGGCAAGGCGAGCTCCTTGAACCCTGGCGACGTTGTTCTGATTCGTTCAGACGAAAAGAATCGAGGAAAGTGGCCATTGAGAGTGGTCGTTGAACTGTTCAACGGCCTTGATGGAGTTGTCCGTGCAGTGAAACTACGCGCAGGGAAAACGTTTCTGGAGAGGCCGATTCAGCACCTTTACCCCATGGAACTAACCTGCGATAGAGCGCCGGAGAGAGCTACAGTGCCTACCCCCCTGAATGCTAAAGCACCAGCTTTTTCGTCCACGGAGAGATGCTGCGGTGGCCGCTAACTTGCGTATTCACGACGCTATAGAGGATGAAGAACTAAAACTAAACGCAGGATATAGAACTATGCAGATGGACAGAGACAATCAAGTGATATCAACGAACTATGACATTTATTACTTTGTCTTGTTTTGTTTCTAAGTTTCAATTCAATGATTAACTAAGTTAGCCGTTTCTTCTGTTTACATGTGCTTCCGTTTGGAAAGCACATGGGGGGAGGGTGTCGGAAACAGAATAATAGCATAGATATCAAATAGTGAACGTGGAATGTTTGTCCGGAAATCTTTGTTATTCTTATGTCTTGAAGATTAGTGTCTAGCCAATCAGCGTTTGTTTAACTAAGGTGTGCCGCGAAGATAAGAAACAATTGTTTGTGATTTATTCAGCTTTGAGTCGAAATAATCTTTTGGATCAGTTGAGTCGAAGAGTTGTAAAATCTAGCGAGGATCGGAAAGGAGGAGACTAAAGTCTAGTGAAGACGAGACAGTGTGGGCTATCCTTTCTAATTCCCCACAGTACGTACGAAGTGATAGTTATTAGGCACTGAATTTGCGTCGTCTGAGAACACGATTGTTTTTAACAACAATTTGCGAAGGAAAGGAAATAGTTTATAGAAATAGCCAAGTATTAAAGGTTTAAAATCTCCATAAACTACAAGAAGAGTTACATGCGGTTTAATTCATGTGATCACGCGTGGGTTCAAAGAGTTGATTTTGTGAATCTTGCTCAGTGCGGATGAACCCGGGAATGAACTGCACCCTCATAATTTTTCAATCTCGATGCTGTAGCTATTTTCATTATCTCGGAATGCAGTTGCCTACATTTAGTCGCTCTGCAATAACCGCTAACACGAACATTTAATTTTGTGCAGAAGAAAAGTTTTTAGGCTTTCGGCCGTCTATTGCATAAAAGCGTCACAGAAATTGTTGGAAAAACGACATTTCCGGTTCTATATGGTACAAATCGTTCATTCAAACGCCAAAATACTATATCTTTGAAGACAGGAGTTTTTATCAAGGTTTCCGAGTTTGCATTAGTTTTCATTTTTTTCTGCCAGGGAAAATTTTGTCTGGCAGCACGCGTCGACGAGTCGCCAATTATAATGAACTTTATTCTTCTCCGAAGCGTCAAAGCAAACACTAAAAACTTCCCCGGTTCTATTTAACATGAATCGTTCATCCGCTGAACGCTGAAATGCTATATCTTTGAAGACAGGAATTTCTAATAAGGTTTTTGTGATGCAACGATTGTCCTAAGTTAAAGGTTTTTTGCAAGGGAAAGTTCTGTCTAGCGGCACGTGTTGACGAGTCGATTACGCAATTCGCGGAAAAAGAACGTCTGTTTCTATTTGCCATAAAGCTTGTGTTTTGTACGCAAGTATATGTTACTAAACTGATGAAAATAGTTACAAACGAACAAAACGCCAAAGGCCTTATCTCTGTTTCAATTTGTAAAGTTATTTTGAGCCATTATTCACACGTTGCTTAGCACGTGACCAAAATCTTCCCACTGTCAGCGATAAAATCAATCATTCGTGAACGAAAATTTTCACCAACAATGACTAAACATGGTTTAGACTTCTTGTGGCTTACACTTAGAACTTAATATTCATCACATCATTAAGAAACTTCCCAAGACCTCTGTGTAATGGTAGCTGTATACTTTAGAAGGTCAACGATTTATTTGTGCGTCGTTATGGGTGAGAATCAACGGCAGCACTTTTGACGGGTAGCGGGAGGCTGGTGCCGGGTAGCGGGTGACGGGTAGCGGGTGGCTGGGTAGTACTTGGTGTAAGACCTCACTATTATGTCCCGAGCAGTGTCACTTATTGCCTACAGGGCGGCTACAATAGCTAGAGTAGCTATGTTAGCTACAGTGCTGCTATAATAGCTGTAGTGGCTGTAAAAGCTGTAGTAGCTGTAGTGGCTGTAGTAGCTGTAGTAGCTGTAATAGCTGTAGTAGCTGTAGTATATGTAGTATCTGTAGTATCTGTAGTAGCTGTAGTAGCTGTAGTAGCTGTAGTATCTGTAAAAGCTGTAGTAGCTGTAGTAGCTGTAGTAGCTGTAGTATATGTAGCACCTGTAGTAGCTGTAGTAGCTGTAGTATCTGTAGTATCTGTAGTATCTGTAGTAACTGTAGTATCTGTATTAGCTGTAGTATCTGTAGTAGCTGCAGTAGCTGTAGTATATGAAGTATCTGTAGCAGCTGTAGTAGCCGTAGTATATGTAGTAGCTGTAGTAGCTGTAGTACATGTAGTAGCTGTAGTATCTGTAGTATCTGTAGTATCTGTAGTAGTAGCTGTAGTATCTGTAGTAGCTGTAGTATATGTAGTATCTGTAGCAGCTGTAGTAGCTGTAGTAT
>JAHPZR010039988.1:0-35000 GCA_019787425.1 Platygyra sinensis | reverse complement strand
TCTAGCTTTAATTCTCTGATACCCCCGGCCCCCCAATTCAATGTTGTGTGGGCGCTGTGGTCTGTGTAGTCGAAAAAATAGAAAAATCAACATTGTTTGGGGGGAAAGGGGGCAAAATGTGACCAAGACGCTCAAAAATCGAATTTTACTACCAAGTGTCTCAACACTTTTGTCGCCCATTGTCTGCAACAGAAAACTTGTTTTTGCTAAAATAATCGGAGTTGTACTTTATTGAAATGTCTACCATCGCTTTATTCCAAGATTTGGGTCCTTCTCATGGGAAAATTATGGCAAGGTTACTCATCAGTACAAAAATTTAAGGAAAATATCACCTTTTTTGGAACTGTAATCTTGCGTGCTATTCGTGCGGGACATCGCCAATTTAGGGTGTCGGTCATCTCCACCTTATTTCTCTCCGAAAAATGAATGAAATAATGAAGCAATTGTTGAATTACAAACAACCGGTGGTACCCCAAAAGCAGGCTATTTTGGTGAGTAATTCAAACGACTGCTGTACATGAGAATCAACGGGTAACCACGGTCAACCACGGGTAACCATGAATTGATTAATCAATATTAAGAGTATCCTTTTAACCATCATTTGGTTACCCGTGGTTACTCGTGGTTACTCATGGTTACCGGTGAAAAAAGCTGTATTTATTTGCATCAAATAATTGTTATTCATGCTGAACTGAAAAAAGAAGCAAAAACTTTGTACAATAGGAATTTAAATCAGACACTATGTTATAAAACTAACTTTTGGGCTCAGAAGACGTGTTTTTATTAGTTGAGCTACAGTTGATCATGTGTAATGACATCATTTTTATATCACACTTGCGTCTTAGGAGCATTCCGTTAACAGCATTCTGTCCAGCAGACAAAATTACTTAAGATCAGTTTTATCACGCTTTTGAACTTCATGTCATGACTTCTCAATGTTTTATCAATGATAAAGCGTCAAAAATAGACTAAACTAATTAACTTTTCTATATAAATGGTTTATCAATGGGAAACCATTGGAAGTTCGCCCAGTAAAAGTTGAAAAGCACTAAAACTATTGGTTGATATAAAAATTTATATGCTGAGTACAATGCCGTTATCAAAATGATATGTGCATGTTACTGTGACGTCATTATGAGGTCACCTTTAATGGTAAAGCATTGTATTGAGGTCAGACATAAAGAGATTTTTGCCTAAGAACGATACAATTTTTGTTTTTTCGTCAAGATATGACAACTAAAAAGAGAAACACTTGTAGCCATGATGTCATAGTGAGAACTGCGTTGAATGAAAGTGAGGTAGACACTCTTTGAACGCTTTAAAGGTGAAAAAGTGGCGATAAACACCCCCTTGAGGGCTAAATGTTGATCCTTTTTTTAACGGGATACACCAGGTTTCATCTTTGTGTCGGAATTTCGGTAAGAAAAAAAACACTTGTCACTTTTTCTTCAGTCAGGAATCACTCTGAACTAGGCATTTAGTCACTTTTGTAAAACTGAACTTGCTAGAGCTTGGATATATAAAGGAAATCGCCACAATTTGCAAAAATAGCCTCCAGACATTGAGCGACAAAAGTAGTTGAGACATTTTTTGGAAATGACGCTTTTCGACACTTAAGCGTTTGTTCTATTTTATTTGCATCTAGCTTTAATTCTCTGATACCCCCGGCCCCCCAATTCAATGTTTGCGGGCGCTGTGGTTTGTGTAGTCGAAAAAATAGAAAAATCAACATTGTTTGGGGGGAAAGGGGGCAAAATGTGACCAAGACGCTCAAAAATCGAATTTTACTACCAAGCAAGTGTCTCAACACTTTTGTCGCCCATTGTAGCTTTGAATTTGATTGAATTCATTCAATCGAAAGTTTGGCAACCATTCGATTCTCTTGCAGTGTAAAGTTTTGTAAACAACTTGACAAGAACGGCCGACATCGGTCGCGCGTTGCAAAATGCAGCAGCTTTTGTTTTAAAACTGTTTAGCAGTAAATCCAGTTTTCGGTGAAGAAAGTAGCTCCAAGTTGAATGTTCCCAACGATAATTTCATGGTTATTTAATTCCTTTGGTGTGAAAAACTGATTAAATTAATCCGAAGCAGGTTGTTGACGGTTATTTAAAAAAGCAGTGAAATATAAGCAAAGTTTCCTCTCAATCAAAATCTCATATTCATAGAAGTTCAGGTAGAGCCAAAGCAGCTGGCCAGGCAGGATCTATGACAAATAACTTGCTTCCTTTTCAAAATATATAGAGTCCGTATAGCAGCGCAACATTCACCTCCCTAGAGAGTATTAACAAAATTAATTCGAGGACCCACCCTCTGTGCGGCTTGGGTTGGCACGCATAGACACATGACCAGCCTTAACCACGGTACTTTCTCGAAGTTGAGAGAGGACCCTGGGAATGAGGTTGTAGAGAGCTTTGTTTTGTGACAAATACTCTGAGCTTTACGATGAAATAACAAGCCTGGTGATTATCCCAACAGAAAATAATTTACTTCCAATCAAAATGTTTTCACTTTTCAGGGCTCAAAATAACGGCCGGTCACCGGACAATGTCCAGCCAAGATGACTATTTGTCTGGACAAAATTTGGGTTTGGGGGTCATTTTGACTGGTCACAGATACCCGGCTGCAAAGCTTTGCCCACGAACAACGTCGGTTTTACTTACATGAGATCTAACCTCGATAGTTACAATGTACTTAGGTTATTCAGCTGGCTTAATCTGGGAAATTAGTCTCACCTGATGCATTGAAAGATATCCAAAAGTCAAGGAGGCAAATCCTTTCCTCTGGACACAGTTGATATGAAGCCGTTAGCGTTTTTTTTTAGATTTCCTACATGCCGACCGAGCCTAGCCGAGCATGCCAAGCAAAGGCAGCGATCTATTGCTTGTAGCACGAGCCTATGCAGCGCTGTTAGTGTTTGGTAGAAACTCAGTGTCACATCCAACATAAATCGTAAATTAATATAAAAATATGTGCAGAGTAACTACGGTTAAATGAGCATTTCTAGTAAAATAATATAGTGAGTTTTGATTGTTGTTATCACTGGCAGCCCTGCAATTCAAGTTTCATGTCCAGTAAAATGCAGTCTAGCATAGCGGTGGTTGGCCTGAAAGCTAGGCTCCTCTGACCAGCGCACACCTCCAACAAAACTATTAATTTCCTTTATCCTCTTCTCCTTTATTACCGTTATTGTATTCTTTCCTTACTATATATAATGTAAATATATGTTATAAAAGTGTGAATAACCGAATTGAATTGAATTGAAGTCTGAGCCCATTGCCTGTGGAAATGCAAAGAGCAAACATATTTAAGAGATACTTTTAGCGATTAAAACTTTTATGCTCTTTAACAACACATTTTTGTGAATGTAAGGCGATATTTTTGGCTTAATTGGGAAATTCTTCAAAGTAAGTATTTTCAACATTATGACCCGTCAAAAACGAGACATGACCAAGCTAAAGTTGGTTTGGCCAGTCAACATGACTGGCCACCATTCAAAAATCATTTGGAGCCCTGCTTCTGGTAGTGCGATGTTAGGTTGCATTGTGTATTATCCCATTAGTGTAACATCCAGATTTTGGATGTTCGACATAAGCCAATTAAAACGTTTGTGTCAGGCCTTTCTCTGCAATTCTCCCCTACCCCTACCCTCTTGTTAAGAAAGGCCCAATACTTAGGTTATAAAAAACCCATCAACAAGCATAAAAACAGCAATTTACACAGCTGGGAAAACCTCAACATTCCTCAATGCAAGGGAGCACATGGAAAACACTGCATGTTACTTTTTTTCGGGCATAACCACAATTCCTTCCTTACTGCTACCACTGACAATTCCTTGCATTTGCAAAAGCGTGTTCAAGGCCCCTATAATAACATTCTCCCGATTAGAGAGCTGCCTCGTTTGTTCACTTCAGGTTCAGTCACTGTGACAGCAATTAATGTTGTCTCATTACTTCGGACAACTTGGACAAAATTATTCCGAGTCTTGCAATCTTGACTAGTCTGTGCACTATTTTGGCCTATACTAGATAATCATATATCAGAGAGGAGGAGAACAGATTTAAAAAAATCTGGAAATCTTACTTGTGACATTTCACGACCAAAAATTGGGTGGTTTTGGTCACTGATGCCCACTACTGCGTACTCACTCTATTACAGACAACAAAGTATGATCCTGGAGGTGTGTGCTATAAAGAGAGTTGACTGTAGTCCTGTATCCTCCACTCCGACTACCTACAACTGCCAAGGCCATTAAGTAAGTCTAAGTTTGTCTAAGCCTTACCCATTATGCAGAATAACGGACAAGAAGTCCCCTGTTGTGCTTTGATCATCACGAGAGACATAGAACAGAATTCCATTGAGGGCCAAGGGTTTGAACTTGATTTTGATCCGGGTATTAGTTCTTATGTAGGTCTTTGGAAACAGCATGTATGAAAAATTCTGGAACAGCGGTGTTTCGATTAAAATATCTGGAAACAAAGAAACAGGAAAATAAGTGCATAAGAAAATGACAAACCTGCCTGCTCAAATACACACAAAAGGATCTATGATGAAGCATCTATCAGTGTGAAAAGCAGTCCATACTAACATTTTTTCCTGTATGTTGAATTATTCTGACATTTTGATTGGTTCTTACATATGATCACTTGCAGGACAGATGCATAGATGACATCATTAACATTTTTTGGTTTCTTTGTTATATAAAACAAGTAGATTCCATGTTGTCATGTGTCTGTTCAGGAATGGATCACAGATGATGTCAAAATATGGCAAGAACATCGAAGACATGGAAAATGCCTCTTTACTGACCTTATACCTATTTTCAATTAATAAATGGTGGTCACCCAACTAGTTTAGCTCTTTAGTTATTTTGGGTGACCAGCAACTGTATGTATTTTTAATTTATTTCTTGTTCAATTAGTTATTTAGTTAATGTTACAGTTCAAATAAATCTTGTTGTTGTTGTTGTTGTTGACACTTTTTTTGTTCTTACCACATTTGACTCCATCTGTGATGTATTACCAAACAGACACACAGATACATGAAATGTATTTGTTAATTAGAGTTTAAATTTCTGAACAATACTGTGCTGTGCAGTAAGTACAAGTACAATATACATGTTAATAAAGTGTAGTCCTACTGTAAAAATTAATGTTTGGAGCAATGCCTGCATGCACTGCAATGAGCTTTTCAGCGATCCTCAACTTGATCACTTACTCACATACATGTAATTCCAATTACCATGCATCTCGAATCTGTATTGACCTCAAATGAACAGGATCATATGAAGTAATTGCAAAGGAAACCTGCAAATGAAAACTTATAAACCAAGGTCAACTTTACACACCTTGGTCACAAAATTGCCCTGTTTTCCCTAATGGACAGTCACACTTTATATCGTGTCCATCTGGACGGCAAGTTCCACTGACACAGGGATTGTCGTATCCATAGCATGGCACACGTCGACTGCTGCAGTACAGACCTGCCCATTCCCCAGGACACAAGCAGAAGTATGTTGCACCTTCTCGCGTGCAGTTTCCTCCATTGTAACATGGTGGTGTATGGGAAGAGCACTTATCATAGTCTCCATCTCCAACGTTTCTTCCTTTCAACACAGCCCACTCTTTGGATGACCCTTGGACGCCTGTTGAAGTTGACAGTGGGATGTATTGTCTATTGGTGCCAAATCTAATTGCTACATCATAGATAGAACCATGAAAGCCTCCACTTTTGAACTCTAGTACACTTGGAATCTGGCGTGGGTCAGGAATGCCACCAATGTAGAGTGGTTCAGCCAGGTTCAATCCAACATGAGAACCATCAGATTTGCCTTCTTTCTGCGGCTGATCATCAACATACAGTAAAGCCAGCCATTAAACCCATCTCGTCCAGCCACCACCACATGCCACTCCTTACTATGGTTCAACGGCTCGCTATAAATTCGTGCACTGCCCGCACCGAGGTTATATTGTAGCACCACCATGTTGTTCTTCAATCCAACTGCAAAAAAATCATCTCCACTGCCTAGAAATTCATTCTGTGCACTGTAAACCAACAGGCTATCATTCCAAGATGTGGAGGCATTGTCAAGTTGAAACTGGAATGTGACATGGAAGCTGTTAACTGCACTTCTGGGTGCTGGATACTCAAGGTATGATGGGAAATCTTGCATAATGGTGAACAGTGGAATTGTAATGTTGATCACTGAAAATAAGATACAAATTACAATTAATAACACACATGTACACTGTACTGTATGTAAGTCAACACTGAAGAAATACAGCAGTTTAACTGCACTATTTTGAATGTTAAGGGAAACGAAAAACAGTTTAAAATACTGTATCTGTTTATCAAAATCTGTAGTGGGTAGTAAATGAATGACAGGCAAATACACTTCAAATAAAATAGTTTAGACAGGGCATCTGACAGGATGTGGTGGTGTGGATCTGCATAATTCGCCTACTTCCGCATCCTCCGCATCCTTGCAGCATTTTTCGGCATAAAACTAGAAAATTGCTACATACAGTACCGCTCAGAAATAAGCGAACCAAAACATACGCGAATGCCCATACGTGTATACGCGTATGCCCATGCGAGTATACGCGTATGGCCTTATGCATACATGTATATGCGTATACAAAGTATACGCGTAGTATGCTCCTTAGTATTTATGAGCTAGCTTATTGTCGCTTTCTTTGTAATACTGTAGTTAAATGTTGTTTCAAAGGCCCAGTAATACTGGGATTATATGGGCTGACTACATCGCTACGTGCCAAATACAGTAGCACTAGCCACAGTTTCACAAAATGTTTTATATAGAATGCGTTCTGTAGCGTTACAATAATTTAATTGCAATAAACTCTCGTTGCACAACATATCCGGGAAAACCTGGTAGTCGGGTTTCCATCGGAAAATTGTACCGTTCGTTTTAATCATTGACTTCATCTTGCTCCAAACAGAACCATTTCACATCTTGTCGTGACGCTTCAAAAAACAGCAGAGACAAAAACAACTAGCCGTCGCCTGTGGACTAGACTGCTGGCAGTCTGTTTTTCTCTTGAAATTTCAGCAGGGATTATGAGGAGACACTATTTAGCCTAAAGGAGAATGGGACGAGACATGGGCGCGGCACGCACGACTAGAAAAACAGACTGCAGACTCTTCTCATATTTTTGAGGACATTCACACTGTCAAAATAATCTAATTAACTAATCAAAATCAATTTTTCTTGTGGGAGTATCACGAAACGTTGCTCAAAACTCTTGCGTTATGTTTCCTAAATACCAAAATAATGCTTTTATCGGGCGGATTTTGCAAGCAGAGCCTAAGAAGCTCGCTTCTGTAGTTAAACCGAAGACGCCTCGTGCTCTGGGGATTGCTGTTGTCTTTGTAGGTGATCATTTAAAGGACAACAAGGCGACAGAATTCAACACATTGGACAAACTTTTATCTGAAGAACTGGGTCTTCTGATCCCGTTTCCAACAACCCAAGTTCATTCTTCAGTGTCTGTGCGAAGTGTGCGTTAAAAATTTGGAACGTTGTTGAGCTACCCCGTTTCTTCAAGGCTAACTTAAACCCTGTCGTCGCCAATGTTGAAGCAACTTCCGATGACTGCGAGACTCAACAACGCTGGAAGCGTAAATCGAAATCTTCAACGTCCGGAGAAAAACTTCTACTGCAGAACCAGAGAGTCAAGCGTCTGTATTTTAGGTCACCGACACCAGCTTGTTGCCAGAACTGGTTTTCAACAGTTTAAGCTTCTCCGAGACGATCCCGTCTTGATTTCACGGGATGATTTGCCATTGCATGACTTGTACATCGCTCGTCTTTGTTATGCTTCACGCGAAACTTGTGATGCTTTATTTACCCTTCTGTCAACTATCCGTCATCGGGCACATATTGACCAATCAGGTACTCCGTTGCTGGGCTGACGGAGGGTTCGAAAAGTTAAAAAGAGTCCGTAGACGGTTTTTTCTCGTCTCGCCTTCTTCCCTACTCGGCCATACTGCCATATCGCTCTTTTGCTTTCGCGATGACTAAACACTCGTCTAAGCCCGGGCGTCTAAGTGACCCTTACAGAAAAAACCGGCTGCAAGCAGACTACCTGTGGACAAGATTCACGGCAGTAAAGTTTCACGGTGCATCATACATACTTCGATAAAACATTGTTTTGCAGATGGAGATCATTTCATTGTTGAAATCACTGATTTATGCTAAATAGAACCAGAGATGCCATCAAAATTTTCACTACACTTATTGCAGCGCGAAGCTTCAGTCGACAATAAGCAAGCGACCCTCCGGTGCATACCAAAAGATAAATGTCTTGAAAAGTTTCTATTGCAAAAAAGTTAATACCTGTTCACGGCGCATCATAAAAACTTCTGTATCAATGAAACATCGTTTCTGCAGATAGGGACCATTTCACCATTTAAATCGCTGATTTATGCCGCATAGAACTGAAAATATCATTATTTTCACTACTTGCCATGATGCTTAAAATCGAAAGACAATTAGCAAGCAACTCGCCGATGCGTGCCGAAAGCAAAAACTTTATCGTGCAAAATTAAATAGTTAATAAATGTTCACGGTGCATGGTAGAAACTCTGATAATACATCGTTTCTACGGATATAGATCATTCCACCGTTTAAAATCACCGATTTACACCAAATACAACCGAGATATTTTATTTCACTTCCTCTCCGGTGATGCAAAAGCAGCTCAGCAGAACATGTCAACAGCGGCATGAAGTTATTGAGAATCTTGGCTCATTATTTATGTTTACCGTGAATGAAAACTTTAGTCAATTTGCTTCACAATACTTAGTGATACTCTTGTTAAAGCTACGAACAACGCTTTTTAAACTGAAAGCAAGTGGCGTGTTGTTTACAAACTCGTTCTTTATTTAGCAAGAATAGTAGCCGGCGAAATGTGTCACGAAGGTGTTCCACGAACGAACCATTTCTTTCTGAATCAAAACTCCTTGGGGTGGGAGAAAGCTTACTGTTCAAACACAACATTTCGCTTGGATATATTGCAATAAAAAGATCGTGACACGGCTTTTCCGCTGTGACTCTATTTACACGGCATTGCTAGACTTTGTTGGAGTGTCTCCCATGAACTTCACGGTAAAATGAAATGTATGCTTAGCGGATGATATTCTTTTCCTAAACAGGGAGAAAACCAAGCAGTCGTTGCAAGTAGGCAGTGATAATAACTCGACCGGTGGCTAATTGGTAAATCTTCAAAGCGAACTAGATTGGAAATACGATAGCTTCATTGAAGATGTTTTTACAATATTATGCAAATTTGGCTGTAATCAAACGGCTCTCGCTTTTTGAGTTTTCCTTACAAAGCTAGTTATTGTTTTATCCAACAATACTTCACAAAAGAAACAGTTAGAGGTGAATAACAAAGAAATACCTATACACGTATAGACTGTGTATGCGAAGTTCGCTTATTTCTGAGTGTTACTGTATAAGCGAGAAAGCAACTGATAACCATCATCAGAAGCAAAAATATCGAAGAGATTGATCATTTTGAAGAAGTTATTCACCCAAAACAGTGACAAAAACAAGTCTTTTCATTCGTAAACAATTTTAAGCCTCCAGGCGTTCCGTGCGTCTTCTAGTGATGGGCCTGGGTTAGTTTTTCTCGTCTGATTAAATGCCTGGTTTCTAAGCTTTGGACAAACACAACAACGAAAACTATGGAAAAATTGTGCTGAACGAAGAAATGTACGTGTCCGCGAATGGCAACTAAAGGTCAAACGTGTCATAAAGGACTAAAATGATCGGGAAGACGTTAACGTGTATTCTATACATTGGAAAAAGCCATGGGAGCAACTTTATTAAATTGTAGAAATTTCCGCATAATCTGGTGTCTTTTCCACATAATCATCACTTTATTCCGCATAATATTATTGCCGAATAAGTCCCCATAATTTTCAGTTTTTTCTGCACCCTGATAGATGGCCTGTTTAGAGTTTGTAGCAAAGGAGAATTTGAAATTGCGCGGCCGAGTTTGAAGAACTATTTGGGTCCAAATGTATACATTAAAATGAACCGTTTTTTATTACTTGTTAGTTCTGACATTTTACAGTTGATTCTTCTACCACTGAACTAAATGACAAACAGTGTGATAATGGACCACGCAAAATTACTGATACATATTTTTCATATCAAACAAAAAAAAATCAAATTAGACCAATTTACCATGCTGAGATGAGTGCAATTCCAAAGCTTCATACATGCAACAATCCATCACAAACTCATGGAAATACAAAACAAAACCTTGCCAGTTTTTACAAAGAACACTGTACATGTTCATCTGTACATGCAGGTGCTTGGCATACACTGTACATACATTTCTTTGCATGAGTTTGCAATGGAATCTAACAATACTTTGTGTACTTCATTTAGCATTGTAAATCAAGTGGTGAAGCTTTTTTCAGTTGGAGATGCCTAAGAGAGTTGACGTGGTCCACTGTCTTAATCCATGGTTCAATTGCGTACCCACCTGTTTGACACTGTACTCCAACCCTTCCAAAGGGACAGAGACAGACAAAGTCCAGAGGGTTGGAAGTCTTAGGTATACACTCTCCTCCATTGCAATTCTCTGATTCACAAGCAATGTGAGTTTTGCAATTCTTTCCACTGAATCCTGCCGTGCAATTGCAGGTGTAATCATGCAGGTTGCTTCTTATGTGGGATGCATGCTCCATCATTTCTGCATGGCATTTTCTGGCATGGTGGCATGTCACCTTCATTGATGTTATACCAGTCTTTAGCATCTGCATAGAAAATTATGGTGTTACATAATTCTGTACTGTATATTAAACAGTTAAACTATTTATTATATTAAACTACTTTATTGTGATTGATTGAGAGCAGTATGCATGGTGGCCCATTAGTGTCAAAGTATTTTAAAAGAAAAAAAAAACATTCGCATAAGGTGACATTAAAAAAATGGTCACGATTCAGGAGTGCCATAGTCCATGATGCATTGAGAAGGGTAGGCAATAGGCCTTTGGCTCTCATGTGAACATGGCGGTGCAAATGAAGAACGATACATGGAAGGAAGACAAAGAACTGAACCAAGATTTAGAAGAGTTCACGAGACGGGGACTGAAAAGGGGTGAGATTGTGAATTTTGTTTCTAAAAAGTATCCGTTGTATGCTTTGAGCTTGCGTACTCTGTCGTCGTTTGCATTACATGTACTTTGATATAAAGTACTGGTACATCAATTATGAAATAGAGCTGGATGATTTGGAAGAGTCTACAAGCAAAGAAATGAATAGACCAGGGAATTTTTTATGTCATCATGCATTGATTACCCTGCAAGACAGAGGTTCCTTGCTCTTTCTTCTCGGTGGGAGACGAGAGGAACCTCTGCTCGCAATCGCGCGATTCTTCGATCTCGCCGCCGTCCACGGCCAGGGACGAATAAATTAAAAAACCAGCTTTTGACAAGTTTAAAACGGGTTTTGAATTTGCGCATGGCAGACGTGAGTCAAAACGCTGGTTGAAAACACTTACTTGGACTTGAAAGTGCACGCGCTGCATTATGCAAATGAGCTACCTGTATGCGTCAGACTTTCCTTTCAAAAACTCTCGCAAACTCGGTAGAAACTGCTGTTTGCTGTTAAATTTATGTTGCAAATCAAACAGCATTTGGAAACTTTCAGTCTATAGGCTTTTGTTGGAGTTTTAGGCGACACATTCGCCGAAGAAACAGGAGTTGCCGACATTACTGACTAAGTTTTTTGGCTACCAAGAGTGTCACGGTAGATATTGTTTTGCACGCTAAAGCTTTTGTTCAAAGCAGTGAGCTGTTTAACACGCTTAATGTGCCAAAAGACACGCGAGTGAAGACACGCGTGCGATGTAGCATATGCCTACGTTAAGACACGCTTCCCAAAACAACCTCTTTCCAACGTAGCGAAACTCATTTTTCCTGGTGCGAGTCGAGAAATACATGGTAGACAATGTTCATCAGAGTCAAACGGCTCCGATTTTCCATGTGTAGCCGCAAAAAGTTTTTCCCCTTTACTAACTATGTTCAAAGCAAGAGATTTTCCAAGTGTGAAAAGGAATTGGCAACGGAACTTTTGACACAAATAGCGCGGCTTTCGCAAAGCCGTTTTCAGTGTTCGAAATGAAAATAACGCAATCTCAAAATTATTATTCTTGAGTGGCGTAATCATCGCGGTAAGCAGCGTTTGCATTGAGAAATATTCTTCGTTTTATCGAACTCAGAATGAAACTTGTTTATTCCAATATCCAAAATCATGGCATCAATGGATATTTAAAGAAAATGGCGGCAAATTTTGCGTTTCGGACCGGCAGTAAAAAGCGTAAATCATTCGCATATGGCAGAAACTTGTGGTTTCCCTGCTACGGTCCTGTATGTTTACATTGATTTTTGCCAAAAGGGCTCAGTCTGAACAACAAAATACAGAGTGTAATAGTTCACCTGTAGCGACCACATGCAAGTTTTGTACATAGAGATTACTAGAATTCCGCTTCAAATAGATTTCAAGCTTGTTTCGATTGTATAATGTTTTCGCGGGGGAAGAGTTTGAAGGCAAGTGAAGGTTGTACAAATTCCCATGACTAAAGCCGATTTGTTTCTCGGAATATTTGAAGCAATTCCTGGAACTTAGAAACACTTTAGGATGTCTCTCTCCTCCCCGGAGGCTCCCTATGGGGAATTTTTAATAATTTTGGGCTTGGGCAGCACGAAAGAGGCTTCTGTGGAGGAGAGAATTAGCATGTGTGCTGAAGAGGTCTTCGCAGGAGCATGATCAACAGATCAGAGAAATAGGCCATTTCCGAATTACCTCAGGCCTCTTTTTCAAAGCGAGTCTTGGTGCTCATCCTTTCATAAGCAAATCAATTTTCATTCACACACAAATTAAACTCATTTTCATGTGAATGACAATTGTTTTGCATATGAAAAGATGAGCACCAAGACTCGCTTCGAAAAAGAGGCCTGAGGTAATACGGAAATGGCCTATTCACCGTCAGAAAGTTCCAAGAAATCTGGTCTACTGTATGATGGAATATGTCAATCCCTTCAGCTACCAGTTCGAGAAAAGTCTGCACAATGTGATGGCAATGCATGCTGGAAAGAGTCTTTACACCTCACGTGCAGGGACACATGGTAGTCGATACAAGAAATATTTTAGTAGTCTAAAACCAGTTCTTGGTGTCCAAAGTTTGATGCTAGCAACGCTTGACAAAATTAATGGGCCACAAATCACGAGAGGGTTTTTTTTTTCCTATGGCAAGAACTGCTCCTGGACTTTGCTGCCTAGATGAATCTGACTTCACATGCTGATACACTATAAATCAATTATATTAAGCTGCATCTGAAGTTTCAGACTACATTTCGGTTCTTTAAAACATTGATGACTTACAGGTTTATCAAGGCTGGTTTTTCCTTTGATCCTCTATCCATTCACATGTTGTTTCACGTCACAATAAGCGATGCACACAATTCGTTCCCAGATTTTCCGCTCTATATGCTGCATGTATTGTCCTTTGACTTAAAAGACAGCTAAGCTTTTATGGGATTTGGTTTTGACTTCATAAAATATAAATTAAAGGTCTGCCTGTTTGTGTCATGTCCAGCAAACTAATCTTAGGGTTTCTTTTGTTTTCCGTTTGACAGCAGATCTCCAAAGATGCCTTTTGGAAAACTGAGTTTTTGCATATTAAGTTATTTCACGAAAACGAAGAGCAACCCAGCACAAAAAATTCAGAGCAATGTTTCTCAGGTAAAACGAAGCCCACATCAGGGCTCAAAATTAACACTCGCAAACTCACAAAATGCGAGTGATTTTGACAAGCTGCGAGTGAGAAAAATATCCACTAGCAAACGTTTGCGAGTTGGAATCATCCATGTCCCCCACACATTTGGAAAGAATTTGCTCGTGGTCTCACCAGTTTGCTAGTGGAAAAAATCTTACTAGCAAAACTTCGCAAGTGGACTAAAAAGTTAACTTCAAGCCCTGTCACATGCCAATATTCAGCTATTTTTGAGCACCCTCAAATCGGCCGAAAAATCTAGGGGACATTCTTGCTTGCAGCCTTTCATTTATGCCCAGTTACATATTAAATGTACTACCTGCAAAGTTGATAGTTTCTCCATTTACTTGCACATCTTTGATAAATCCAACAAAAGAAGATGATGGAGCAGCTTGACCTTTGGTTTGCTGAGCATGTCCAGGCCTGGTGGAACTCCCCCTATGTACCAGTTGTCGTAGAGTTGTATCCCAATTAGTCTTCCGCTGACTTCACGCTTCAGTTGTACACAACTGCCAACTTGAAGAGTGCCAAAAGGTGTTCCTGAATTGCTGACATAGCTAAAATTTAAAAAAGAAAAAAAACCAGATTCTCAGAAGGGCAAGAGTTAGTTATTAGACATGAGTATAAATATACTATGGTGTTTTCTGATTGGTTACACTAACCAGCCTACCGTAGCTATTCTGTGATAGATACTGTAGCTGTGTATAATAATAATAATAATAACAACAACAACAACAACAACAACAACAACAACACACATAACACTAACACTAACAATAACAATAACAAACATAAAAAATAACAAACAACAACAATAATAATAATAATAATAATAATAATAATAATAATATAAACAGTGTTTCCGCCAGAGCGCGCCATTGCGGGAATCCCGTGTTGTAATCAGAGAAGGCCCCCAGAAAAATGGAGAAAGGGCCAATTTAGCCCTTTACTTTTACAAGGCTGAATGCAGGCTTAACCCTGGCATCTAATAGCCATCCCAAGGCTCAACATTGCGACCGATTTGGTCGCCAATGAACTAACAATTTACAATGCAACTAACATTTCTTTCTTGGCGACCAAAAATTCTGGTTTAGTCACCAAAATCGCGACTTCATTTCTCTACGTTGAGGATCAATAACGGTTATTTACGCACACCTTATGTTCTTCTAGAAAACCATGATATTGAAAGATCTTCGCTTCTAAAACACTCAACATAAGAAAAGAAGTCGATCCATTCTTTTGCTTTGCTGTATTGATTCTCTCACATCGAAAAACTTCCAAATGGCTGACTCTGTTTGTAATCGCCCTATAATGCATTGCAAACCCTTAGTCATTGACCACGTCATGTATGCCTTTGCATTGTTCTCTTGACACGTGTCCTTCATACTGGACCTTCATTCTAGTATCTGGCGACCAGACATATGCATTTGGCGACTATTTCTAACCAACTGTTATGTGTTGGCCCCTTTCCGAAGAAATTGGCCCCTAAAACAAGTCTTCTGGGGCCACTTTGGCCCTCAAGTAAAATTTTCTGGCTGAAACACTGATAATAATACATTTATATACCACCTTTTCTACAAGATTCCAAGGCGCTGCTTACAACTGTTAAATATAACAAATAAATAAATACAACTAAAATTATTACAAGTCAAAAGCTTGAATAAAAAGAAATGTTTTAAGTTTATGTTTAAAGTGTCTACAGTACAACTTGATCTGATATCCTGTGGCAGAGAATTCTACAGATCGGGAGCTGCGACTGAAAAGGCCCGTTTGCCGTAAGAGTTCAAATTAAAACGAGGCCTAACTAAGAGATTTTGGGAAGAAGACCTCAGACTGCGACTAGGCTGGTATGGTTGAAGGAGATCTTGTATATACGTAGGTTGGAGCTTGTCCTCGAAGCGCTTTATAAGTGATTAAGAGAACTTTAAATTATATGTAAAGATGAACCGGTAACCAGTGAAGATCTCTAAGGACAGGTGTATATGCTTGTGTATATGCTTTTTAACAAAACGGTGGCCGCTTCTTTGCAGTTTCAGGGTGTCTGTGAAGAGGATTCAGATAAAGTTTTGAATGACTAGTAAAGCTTAGAATGACTGTGTTAAGCAGACAGCATTGAGACCCTGAACATAGTGTCCACTTAATTTCTAGGATATAATTTGCACAATGATACATGGGCTCATCGTGTAGAGTCATTGTCACTGTGTTGAGTTCTTGTTGTGCTGAGGCAGGACACTTTACTCTCACAGTACCTCTCTTCAACCAGGTATAATACAAAATTTACATGTACTTGTGTATACTCCAGCCCAGTAACCCCTCAGTGGACTACAATCACAACCAGGGGTGAGCAGAAATATTTCTAGTCCTTTCGTGGTACAGTACTGGTCAAAGAGATTGCAGCATTACACGTGCCGAAACACATGTACTACACACACCTTATACGGGCAATTCCACCGTCGCGGACGTTAAATTCAGACACAATTTTGAACCTTCAATCTAGCACAACTAAATGTTAAAGTGCCCATATCATCCAAATGTTTATTTTCCCATCTGATCCTGTATTTCATGCAATGAACTTCTGCGAAAAAATTTTTCGATTTGGATAAAGCGATTTTTTTAAGATTTTTAAAAAGTTAACCTGAAAATCATATTTTCTTGCGGTCTACCCGTGCCACTGATCACAGCATGACATGCTCAAAATTGTGACATAGATTCAGGAACGTGTGACTTATGGCTTGACTTATCTTGCTTGTTTTACCTCAGTCTGTAAATTTAGCTTTGCATCCATGTAAAAGGCTCTTTTCCAGCATTTACTATGAACTACTAAGTTAAAATTACAGAGGTAAAACAAGCGAGATGTGTTAAGCCTGAAGTCACTTGTTCCTTAATCTACGTCACAACTCATTCAAAACGAAGGGAAGACTGGTGCGAATGGTGGACCAAAATGGCGGCAAATTTGAACGTTTTTAAAACTTCTAAAAAAGATTGCATTTTATCCAAATCGAATTTTTCTTTCGCAGAAGTTCATTGGGTGATATATAGAATCAGATAAGAAAATAAAAATTTTGACGATATAGGCACTTTAAAAAAGAGCTGCCCACTGGCAGTTTTCCTTTCATGAACATGTTTATGCCTACTGACATGTTAATTGGGCTACAAAATTTCCCCACTTCACTGATTTCTGTTGAAGAAGTAGAATAAAAAAGCACCGTTGCGAACGTTACATAAAAAAACACAACATTGAGTGCACTAGCATTTATTCAAAATTCCTGTGAAGTGTCGCAGGGTTTTTTAAATTAACTGCTCCAAATATCTTCAGTTGAGTGACTGTGTAAACCAACAAGCTTGATTTCATTTTAAATGATATTCCTGATTTTACAAGGGGTCTTGAACTTAAATTTCGCGTACATTACTGCCAACGTTGCCGATGTTACACTGTGTGAATCACTGCTAAGTATATTTGCACAGAAAAATAAATTCCAGCTCTCTCGTGGCAATCATCATGACGTCATAATGATGTATTTCGTGATGAAATATGCATCATAGCACCACATATGCTAAGTCAAAAAAACTACAATTTTGATCCTATGCAGCTTTGTCTTTTCTCCGTTGCAAATACATTCATTGTTTTTGCGTTTAAAGCCCCTTAATTTTGACCATATATGGTCATGTAGCGGGAAATTTGAATTTCTTAATTACCTGCAATTCTAGGCCATTTTATCCGATTGAGATGGGGTTTTCACTGTAAATATTGTTTTTCTGTCAGTGACAAAAATGCCTGTACCATTTTGAACACTGCTTTTCATATGTTTAGTGTTGTTAGTAAAACTAGGTTCCATTTACATCATCATACTTTCCAGAAAAGTCAAGAATACGCCAAATGCAAATATGGCGGACCACTCAGTTGGTGCCTGGACAAGTCGCGTGAAAGCTTAAGCGAGGCTAGTCAGGCTTTGATGTTTTGTTTTGGCAGTGCTTCCCAAGAAAAGTCTTGCTTCATCGTCGATTTGGTCTGTCTTGTTTCGCCCTCCCTACGTGTTTTTGTGTTCCTGTATGCCACCAGAAGAGAGTTGCATCTTTCACAGCAGAGAAAGTGGTTTTTTTTTTCAGTTTCCTTGTTCATCTCTGAGAGGAAACCAAACACATGGAGGCAAGGAGTTCACGATTGCCGAAGGAACTGTTTAAGTTCAGGTTGGAAGATCTTAGAAAATGTGTAAGCAATCGCATTTAGCTCCAAGGCATTGTTACTTGGCTCAGTGCTTTCACTGGTTTCAACGACGGCGCAGTTAAAGTTAATTCACTTCTTGGTTATTACACCGTAGTATTTGCTTCGTGCGATTCTGTGCGAGTGGACGCAAACATAGACATCTTCTTTTGAGACAGAGAATGTTTTTCTGGAAGAGCTTTTCTTCAACCTGGTCAGGGCACTGGCCATGAAAATCGTGTCGTAACACCACCAGACACCACATAAGCTTGTCATTTAAACGATTTTTCTGAGATCTTCTATCTTGGAATGTGGCGAATAAACTTAAGGACATTCACGCTAATTGTTTCTGCACATCCTTACTGTGCAGGCAAATTCACATGCCACGTCATACATGAGCACACACGCTAAGTAATAAAATAAACAAACGATAGGGCAGATGGCCATTGCTAGAGCTTTGCCTGGATTTAACGATCTTGGACGTTCCATGACCCCAATTTTTCTTTCGATGAATCATTTTCTCTAACGATTTTCTACGTTTAGGGAAAAAGTGAAAAAACATCTATCGACTAGAAGTTTGAATTTTTGGCAAAATGCACCATCGAATTCCGTTCTTATTAGCTCTTCGTGCATCTGTGCGGCAGTTTCAAATGTCTCTTAAAAGGTTAAATTTTGTGAAAACGTTAGTAACATTTGGAATTACTCACGCAACAGACCTACTTCTACAAAATATGTCTAAGATCGTTTGCCTCCGTTGACTCACCTCCGATATTTTTAACTATATATCCCTGTAGACCGTGCCCAATTATATGGGACAATTTTCCGAAATCAGTATAGTTTACTACACGCTTTATCTCTGAAACGAAGACGGTGACCCCCAATTTTGTTTTGCATTTCTGACACAAGTAACTCATTATTTGCCTGCAGTAAAAATTTAAAAACATCTATCGACTGGAAAATTTTCGCGCGATCGTCCCTAAGTTACCGCGGCGATCGCAAACTCAGCAAACTCCTCTTCTTCATCTCAACTAATTGCATTGATCTACTGTTATCCCTTAGAACTGACCGATGGAAGATTTTTATCCCTTCTCATCGCATTCAGAAGCACAGCAACCCGTAGCCACAGCGAAATAAAACAGAACAGATCGACGACAAAGCAAGAGTTTTCTGAGGAAGCATTGTGAAAGCAAAACATCAGACTGACTAACCTCGCTTTCATGTAGCTTGTCTCGGGCGCCGACCGAGTGGTCTGCCATATTTGCGTTCAGTGTATACCTTTACAGTGGTAAAAATATAAAGAAAAACTGCCTCCAATTAAGATGTTCTAATGTCTTGCTTGATTAAAAATATAAAGTTCTTCTCTGTGAGCCAAAAATTGAATTTAATAACCTTGTGGGAGGAAAGCCCTAGCAACTAACCATCATGCACAGACGTTCAACTGGAACTCATTAAGTGAGTGTACTGAGAACAAAACATTAAAAATGCATGTACATGTAATGAAAACAAAACATTTACCGTGTAACATTTACCATACTGGACTTCACTGCGATACAGTTTAGTCTTTTGCTTTCTAGCTTCTGGTCATCAAACATTTCTGATAGAATCTACCAGTTTCCTTAAATCAGCTTACTGCTTTACAGCAATTAAGTATTTTTTTTCTGTTCTAGTTTCAACAAGCAGGGCCAGTATCTGGCAGTCTTGCTACAATTCACTGAGAAAACAGTATAGATCGTTTTCACGTGACATCACCGCTTTCTAAAATCCAAAAACTAAAAAGATCCCCAAAAGTTTTTATCCTCATAAAGTATAAGAGACGGTATATTTATATCTGTTTACAATTTTACAGCTCCATAGCGTGCTTTGTCTGGAAGCCAGAGAGCATTTTGAATTTCAGAGTTATGGCGGTGCGTGACATAAAGCTATGATCGCATTTGTCGAAAAATATTTGTGACCCTATTTGGGAAAACTGGGCTTAACGAAAATAGCGTTGTTAGCATTTTCAATGCATTTTAAATGCGTTGATAATGCATTACAACGCGTTGACAATGGTTCTAAATGCATTTATAATGTTACTCAGTCCATTGTAAAAACATTGACAATGATAAGTGAATGAAATGGTGAATTTTGAGCTCGGTAATTAAATGTGAAATATGAAATATTCAAAATGACACGAGCATGGGACAAAGAAAAATCTGAGTCCCCGACAGGAATCAAACCCATGACCTCTCGAATACCGGGCGGGCGCTCTATCCACTGAGCTACGAGAACTCATGGAGAGCAAGGTCATTTTATTGAGTTCATATGTGACAGGTGTCCTGCATACTGCTAGGATCAGCACTGCCGAATTCATCATGAGTAGTGATAAGTGGAGTCAGTCAACTCTCTTCTCAGTGTTTAGATATCGCGATTAAATACTGTCTCTCGTGTTTGATACATGTATATTACATATGGGATACATGTAAGTACTAGTGGTATGGATCATGTTAGCTTGACACAGACTTACATCTACCTTACTACAAGACAAGTCTGTTAAGAATTCAATGACTTGTCGTATGTTAATGACCCATCTATATCTTCAGGGGAAGAACGGGGTAGGGGTTAGAAAGAGAATGCAACTTAGAGAGTTCTCTTGTTACTATCTGACAGTACTAAACCAGGTACATTACATGTACTTCAAATCTTATTGAAAGGGGCTTGTAACCAAACTTACGTGGCTGTTGCTGTAACTGTGTCACCAGTATCAACTGTTTTGTTACTTTGGATGTACAATTAGCTGTCACCAGGATCAAATCTGAACTCCAGATAACCACCCACAATGTACACGCAACTGAATAAATTCGCCCTGTTCTTTGCGGTCCACTGCAAAGAGAAGCAGTCCATCACTTACGCTTGTTTGGAAGGTTAAGTCAATCCTGTTTTCTTCCAAGTTAAATGAAATACTTTTGTGTTCCAGAAAGGAATTCCTTCCAAAGGCTGGAAAGTGGAGGTCAAATTCTGTAAACAAAATAAAAATTTACATTTGAATTATTTTGCAACTATCAAAATTAATACACTATTGCCATTTGTTTAAAATTATTTAAACATTCTCAAACCAGTATGATAAATATCAATTTTGTTTTTGTCTGAAATTCATTTTTGAGTTATTTTTTTGTAAAAAAAATACCTCTTAGTTGGCGCGTCGAGTATGTTATGGACGGGTCAATGGATCAGTGAGTCAGTGAGTCAGTGAATCAGTGAGTCAGTGAGTGAGAGATGTATGTATATCACACCAATCAGATCGGATCTACTATAAACAGCCAATCAAATTTCTTGTTTTAAAGGTAAATGGTATATGAGAAGATTTGATCCTGATACAGTTCAGAACGGCCATATTTATTCTTCTATAAAAGAGGAGGAAGTATTCATATATTGGGTTTACTTCGGCATTTTCTGTGGGTCAGGCTGAGGATTTTAGTTATGGACGAGATGAGCCTTGAGGTTTGAAACATTGCGTGAGCTAGTTGTATGCAAATGAACGAGATGCTTTTATTTTTAGTTACAAAGGTAACTTGATATTTTTGTTTTTCACAAGGAGTAAATTCAATTAGACGTCACTCATCGTTGCTTCTAGGTCTTAGGAAATGTTTTAGAGGAGACGGCACTATTTTGATTTGAAAGAGTTCAAACGTTTACAATAGGTACAGTTAACGATTGTTTTGTTCTTGTTGCATGCAAATATAGGGAGATATTTTAATTTTTAGTTACAGAGGGTAATTTGACACTTTTGTTTTTCACAAGGGAGTAAATTCAATTAGAGCTAACACATCGTCACCACTTGCTCCCACGAGATGCTTGCAATTTTTAGTTACAAATGGTAACTTGACCCTTTTGTTTTTCATATGGGAGTAAATTGTTCCCACGAGATGCTTGCTATTTTTAGTTACAAATGGTAATTTGACACTTTTGTTTTTCATATGAGAGCAAATCGTTCGCACAAGATGTTTGCTATTTTTAGTCATAAATGGTAACTTGACACTTTTGTTTTTCATATGGGAGTAAATTAAATTACACTTTCAACGTGTCAGAAGGGTTTTTTCTCTTTCTTTCTATTTTCAGTGTATAAAATGCGGAAAGGTCTCTTAACTTGAGTATTTTGAGCAAAAATTCCTCTTGGGGGTTGGAAGGGCTATGTGATCGATGAGTGAGGGAGTTACGCATGTGCGCGTGTCACACCAATCACGGTGTGGGCTGTATCAAAGAACGAATCAAATTGCCTGTTAGAAAATAAGATGGTATCTACATTAATCTGGAGACATGTCAGATTATTGTACGTTGTTCAGTCAAACATTTGATGGCTTACTATTTAGCTATCATACCATTACCGATGTAACATGGTATGTACATCATGAATTCCGGTCTCTTTCTTGCTGTACATCACAACCAAAAAAACTTAACTAAATCATTACTGTAAACAGTTCTACGAATGCTCCTATCACAAAAAATAACTCTTGCACGCTTTGCGTGCCTATGTTTACAATATGTACACATGTATATGACAAAAAAAAGAACTTCAAATAGACAATAAAAATCAAACTGGTTTGAGAAATTTCACACACAAACATTCATTTGCCAGATAAATTTTGCTTCACAGAAGACAAAAACATTCGGCAATCAGCGACCATTAGCTAAAAGATCAAATTTCTAAAAGACATAAACGCTTGTTATAAGTTTTAAGCAAACTTTAAAAATAAAATGGACTGTTTCCTTGACGCAATCAAACTGTGGGAGGAGATTGTTACCACCATTTCTAAAGTGCTGCTTTGCAATTATTTTTGTCATTTTCCAGTAAGGTTTTCTTCACTAAAGATGAAAGACTTAGAAAAACAGCGACCATTAGTTGAAAGATCAAATTTCCAAAAGGACAACAATTTGGCCTAAACAAAATGTAATTATTAATTGCCCCGCTCATTGCTTACTAGCGAATCTTTTACACCAGAAAAACTCTTTTTCTTATACAAAAGCGGCAGTGTACCTTGAAAGAAGCTTTAAAAAAACAAACAAACAAAGGAACAAGCCGCACAAAAACAGGGCTGTTATTACTCAGCTTAATTGTGGATTAAGAATTTTAACTGACTCAATAGCTCAAGTTGGAAACAAACAGCTGACTAAAAAAAAAATCATTTAATGTTGGTCATGACTTTCATACATTTGGTGGCTCCTAAAGGAGCCGTTTTTTTTTGTCTAGTTCAACACAGCGCGAAGCTGTTTACATCCCAGTGGCTGCGCTTCCAAGCTCTACCACTCTTGGAACAACCTTGATACGAACATGCTCTATGTACCGCGTGCACCTCTCTTTTGTCATTCTCGCAGTCCAGAATTCTCGGATTCCTGCCACTAGCTCTTCCTTTGTTGATGGTTTTATGTGCTTCCGAAGGTACCATTTTAATTCGTGCCACAAAAGTTCGATCGGATTCAAGTCTGGACTCTCGGGTGGTGTTTCCCACCAAAAAACATCATTTTCGTTGAAAAAGTTCTTGGCATACCGCGAGGTGTGTTTCGGATCATTGTCCTGTTGAAAACGGTGACAGGGAAGAGTGTTTCTTATAAAAGGAAGGAGCGACGTTTCCAGTATTTGGCAATAAAGCACTGCGTCCATAGTTCCTTCGAAAATAACCAGTTCCGTTGGTCCGTGTTTACTTATTCCTCCCCAAACATGAACCTTTAGGGGATGTTTTGGTTTCGGTGCTGGTTTGTACACTTCGCCTACTTTATGAAATCGTGTGGTTGTTGATCGTTCGATTTCAACGGAAGACTCATCCGTAAAGATGACGTTCCCGAAATCGTCGTTGCCTTCTATGACCTTTAAGCAAAATTCCAGCCTTTTCATCTTATTCACCTCTCTGACCATTTGGCAATAGCGCGTCTTTGTGCAGACCCAGCCTGCTGCCTTCCTTGCCCGTTTGATCGTGCTCACGCCAATTCTCAAATCAGGCAACTCGTTTTCTAAAACGTTTCTTAGTTCTGAGGCTGTTACTTCGGGATCGTTCCTGTAAAGTTCGTCGATTTTTCTCTTTACTGGTGAGGTCGCTTTAGCTGGTCATCCTCGCCGGTCTTCTCGTTGCCGTCCTTATTCTTTTTCTCTTGAACGCTGGATAATTCTGGATACAGTACTTCTTACCACGGCAATATTTTCTGCACTGAGAATTCTAACAATTTCAGTGGGCGATTTGTTGAAATTTGCCAGAGAGAGTATTCGGTTTCTGACATAATTTATTCACTATACATGTTGACGCAATCAGAACTGACGCTGCTTTAAATGCAAAGTGTTTTCCCGGCAGCCGCATGTAAACTCTCGTCTTGTTTCTCGCGAGACTGGTCTTGTTTCTCGCTAGACGGGTCTCGTTTCTCTCAAGACGTTTCTCGTTTCTCTCGAGAATCACTGAAGGATTTAGTATGGCATATGTTACGCCTAACAAATCAGTTATATGTAACGATTGTTTTTCTGCAGTTCACTGGCAAATCGATGGGACCGAGTAACAGAAGATACAAGATACATGTATGTATTGATGCATTGATCGTTCGCTCGATTCATATCGAACAAACATCGAACGTACGAAGTGATAATTACAATGTATTAGACACTGAATTTCGTCGTCTGAGAACACAATAATTTGTTTTTAACAACAATTTGCGAAAGGAAAGGAAATAGTTCAAAGAAATAGCCAAGTACATGTAAGGTTTAAAATATTCATAAAATACAAGAAGAGTTACATGCGTTTTAATTCATGCGATCACGAGTGGGTTCAAAGAGTTGATTTTGCCAATCTTGCTCAGTGCGAATGAACTGCACCCTCCATAATTTTTCAATCCTGATACTGTGGCTATTTTTATTAATTCGGAATGTGGTTGCCTATAAATTATTTATTCGCTCTGCAATAACCGCTAACACAAACATTTAATTTTGTGCAGAAGAAAAGTTTTCCGGCTTTCAGCTGTCTATTGCATAAAAGCGTCTCAAAAATTGTTGGAAAAACAAAATCACCGGTTCCATATGGTACGTGAAAAGTTCGATGCCTAAATCGAGCTTTAGAGTTTAAGAGGCTGTCTCTCTAAGAACCACCCACTCAATTTCGCTTGAAAAATAATTTTGCCTGAAACTCTGGCAACTGAAACACTTTACCAAGGTTAGAATAAAAACGGATTTGTTTTGATTCGAAATGATTTTCTAGTCGCGTCAGGAGCCATTTAATATTTCGCCTTGTCAGGGTCCGTCGCGCCGTCTCCAAAAGCATAAAATTGGCATTTTTCGTGACGCCGTAAAATATTTCATTCGCAACATCTAGTATTGAGTCTTATGTCATTTTGCTCATAAACTTTTCTAGTTTTCCGAGATACTAACCAATTTTGTCTCAATTTAAGTGGCAAGACAAAATCAAGCATATTACTGAACACTATTATTCGCCATCGAACGATGGCTGGAAATGGCCTTCATTTAGAAGCTAATTTCTAAAATTTGGGACCTAGCTGAAACCTCTAGTCTACTCAGCTGCAAAGTGTAGTCCTTTATCGGCAAAAATATGCAAAAACCCCTGTACGATTTCAGTATTTCAAAAGTTATGGCCATTTGTATCAGCACATGTACGAGCATTTCCGACATTCAAGCCTATATCAAAATCGACCTATCCGAGCAGATTTTATTATAACTACAGCTTACCTGCTTCGAAAGTTGGTTTTATTTCCAACTTCAGTCATTTTCCAAGCCTTCACGTTGTTGAATCAGTCACTAGCAGCTCCAGTAAATTGGTAGGTTTTGCCTTCGAAACTTGACGTCGAGTTTCTTGGAAGCGAAGAAAGCTCGACTCCATGGCCATATTTTGGGCTAAAATACCCTATCGAAACATCATTTCAGAGCTGGATTTCTTCGAGAATCAGATAACAAACTAACCAGGTCTGGTATCAAGGAGAAAATGAAGCTTTGAAGGCTTAACTTTTAAAGAAATCACCCCGTGTAGTTCACTGGAAGAGGATATCGGCGTGATACTGTTTCCACGGAGGTCCGTACAAAATGGGTATGTACCTTAAGTAAGATTATTAAAGTGTATCTAGAACTTCTCCATATTATTTAACAATTATTCCATGCGCCCGCGTTGGATATGAAGTGATAAAATAACCAACGAGCGCGTAGCGCGCGTTAGTTATAATCACTTCATATCCAACAAGGGCGAATGGAATAATTGATTTAGTAAATTCTCAGACCGGGTTTTGCCGCCGATTTTTATTTCCACAATTTTACAAAGCGAAAATTTTTAAATTTGGCGCACTATTTTCCATATGACGTAAAACTCCGAATATTGGCTCACACTCGGAGTTTTTTAGCCAAGGGTTTACAAGGGATTGCATGGGTGTACAGGGGTAATTCAAGGGTTTACATGGGATTACAGGGGTATGCAAAGGATTACAGGGGTATACAAGGGATTACAGGGTTATACAAGGGATTACAAGGGTTTTCAAAGGATTACAGAAAATTACAACGGCATGCAAGGGTATGAAAAGGTATTTAAGGAATGGCAATGGATTACAGGGGTTTTTAAGGGATTACAGAGGATAACAAGGGTGTACAAGGGTTTACTGGGGATTACAAGAGATTACAAGGGTTTACTGGGGATCACATAGGAATATAGGGGTTTACAAAATGATTGCAAGGGTACAAAAGGGCTTACAGGGGATTACAAGGGTATACAAGGGTTTACAATGGGTTGCAAGGGTATGGTTTTCAGGGGGTTATAAGAGTATACAATGGCTTACAGGGGATTACGAGGGCATACAAGAGATTGCAAGGGATAACAGGGGTATACAAGGGTTTACAATGGATTGCAAGGGTAATACAAGGGATTACAAGAGTTTACAGGGGATTAAAAGGGTATACAAGGGTTTACAGGGAATTGCAGGAGTATACAAAGGTTTACAAGGGATTGCAGGAAAATGCAAGAGTTTACAGGGAATTACAGGGGTATACAAGGGTTTATAGGGGTTTGCAGGAGTACCCAAGGGTTTACAGGGGATTGCAGGGGTATAAAAAAATTTGCAGGGGATTAGAAGGGATTACAAGGTTTTTTTTTTTTTTTTTTTTTTTGGATGTTTATGTGTGCGTATGTGTGTCCGACCTAAATTATCCTAAACAAATTGTGATTCTGGCTGCCTGCCCCTTTTAACTTCCTAGTTATTTCAGGCAGCCAGACCCCCTACATCTATCTCTATCTATTTGAATAATTTATTTGCATGTAAGTAAGTTTATGGGGTAAATAAAATTGTTGTTGTTGTTGTTACAGGGGATTGCAGGCGTATGCAGGGCTTTACAAGGGATTACAGAGGAATAGAAAGGATTACAAGGGTATACAAAGATTTGCAGGGGATTACAAAGGATTACGGAGGTTTTCAAATTAAGGATTATAGAAGATTACAGGGGCATACGTGAGTTTACAAGGGATTTACAGGGGCATGGAAAGGTTTACATGGGTTTACAAGGATATACAAGGGTTTACGGAGGTTATACAAGGGTATACAAGGGTTTACAGTATACCTGCCAACTTTTTCTGAGATATAAGAGTGAGATTTTTATCCTGGGAGTGCTGGGATTTTGAAGACGACACGATCATTTCCGAAGATTCCCGAAGAAGTCCGAAGTCTTAAGACGAGTATAAACGCGAGCTCGCTCCCAGTGCTTTTCACTTTTCACAAAATCAGAGATCGCGAGGAAGGCATTGTGAGTCATTTATTCATTTTGCACGTGGTTTTCGTTCCTTACATGGGTCTGAGTTAACATATTTTTGTAAATTGTGTCTAGCAAGACGGCAACAACTCACATTTTTCAATCAGGCGTGAGAAATTGGTCCGCAAGCGTGAGCCGGCGTGAGATCGAAGTTTTCAACCCGCAGGCGTGAGACTCACGCGTAAGGCGTGAGAGTTGGCAGGTACAGTTTACAGGTGATTACAGTGACAAGGGAATAGAGGAGAATAGAGGGGAATACAGGAGAATATAAGAGAATACAAGGGAATACAGGAGAATACAAGAGAATACAAGAGAATACAGGGGAATACAGGAGAATATAAGAGAATACAAAGGGATAAGGAAAATACAAGGGAAATACAAGAGAATACAGGGGAATACATTAGAGAATACAAGGAAATACAAAGGAATGCATTTGCCATTAGGAATACAAGTAAATACAGGGAAATAGAAAATTCCTTTTATGATACACTTTAATAATCTTACTTAAGGTACCTACCCAAAAGAAAAGAGAGGAGACCGCTGATTGTACCGTACTCATCTGATCTTCCAGCAATCTAAACGGGGGATTTCCTCTACATTTTAAGCCTTCAAAGCTCGATGTTCTCCTTGATATCAGACGTGCATAGTTTATTATCTTATTCTTTAAGAAATCCAGCTCTGAAAGGATGTTTCGATAGGGTATTTTAGCCCAAAATGTGGCCATGGAGTCGAGCTTTCTTCGCTTCCAAGAAACTCGATGTAGCCGTGCTCAAATTTCGAAGGCAAAACCTACCAATTTACTGGAGCTGCTAGTGACTGATTCAACAACGTGAAGGCTTGGAAAATGACTGAAGTTGGAAATAAAACCAACTTTCGAAGCAGGTAAGCTGTAGTTATAATAAAATCTGCTCGGATAGGTCGATTGTGATATAGGCTTGAATGTCGGAAATGCTCGTACATGTGCTGATACAAACGGCCATAACTTTTGAAATACTGAAATCGTACAGGGGTTTTTGCATATTTTTGCCGATAAAGGACTACACTTTGCAGCTGAGTAGACTAGAGGTTTCAGCTAGGTCCCAAATTTTAGAAATTAGCTTCTAAATGAAGGCCATTTCCAGCCATCGTTCGATGGCGAATAATAGTGTTCAGTAATATGCTTGATTTTGTCTTGCCACTTAAATTGAGACAAAATTGGTTAGTATCTCGGAAAACTAGAAAGGTTTAGGAGCAAAATGACATAAGACTCAATACTAGATGTTGCGAATGAAATATTTTACGGCGTCACGAAAAATGCCAATTTTATGCTTTTGGAGACGGCGCGACGGGCCCTGACAAGGCGAAATATTAAATGGCTCCTGACGCGACTAGAAAATCATTTCGAATCAAAGCAAATCCGTTTTTATTCTAACCTTGGTAAAGTCTTTCAGTTGCCAGAGTTTCAGGCAAAATTATTTTTCAAGCGAAATTGAGTGGGTGGTTCTTAGAGAGACAGCCTCTTAAAATGTCAAGAGTTGAGAATTTGTCGCTTTAATCATAGAACTTTACTGTGGCTTTAATACTTCTTATGGTAAGTGCCTCCAGGCCATCTGATAGGGTGCGGAAAAAAAACTGAAAATTACGCGGAAATTTTCAGCAATATTATGCGGAAGAAAGTGACGATTATGCGGAAAAGACGCCAGATTATGCGGAAATTTCTAAAATTTAATAAAGTTGCTCCCTTGGCTTTTTCCAACGTATAAAATACACGTTAACGTCTTACCGAGAATTTTAGTCCTTTATGACACGTTTGACCTTTTGCTGCCATTCGTGGACACGTATTTCTTCGTTCAACGCAATTTTCCATAGTTTTCGTTGTTGTGTTTGTCCGAAGCTTAGTAACCAGGCATTAAATCAGACGAGAAAAACTGGACACCGGTAGTCTCAAGACTAGAACCCAGGCCCATCACCAGGAGACACATGGAACGCCTGGAGGCTTAAAATTGTTTACGAACGAAAAGACGTGTTTTCGTCGCTGTTTTGGGTGAATAACTTCTTCAAAATGATCAATCTCTTTGATATTTTAGCTTCTGATAATGGTAATCAGTTGCTTTCTCGCTTATATGTAGCAATTTTCTAGTTTTATGGGGAAAAATGCCCCAAGGATGCGGAGGATGCGGAAGTAGGCAAATTATGTGGATCCGCACCGCCGCATCCTGTCAGATGCCCTGTATAATGTGATGCATTAGGATCAGAATACATGTAATCTTGGAATATTAGGTCCTGATCCTCCCACAAGAATGCACCCTTAAATTAACAATCAAGCTTGATGTCATAGACTTAGAATCATTCAAATGCTACGGATAATTTCACAACTCACCACTTTTACACACAGGCCCAACTGTTAACTGAGGGCAGTGTAAATCCATAACACACGTCCTGTTGTTACAAGGATTGTCTGAATACGCATCCAATTTATTAAGGGTACTGTAGCTGGTGTAGGTGATGTTGTGGGCACTACAGATGTGGAAATAAAAACAGTACTCAATGACGGAAGTACTAAAAGACACGTCTCTGAAATGAAAAAAAAATTACATGTCCCGAGCAGGATTCGAACCTGCGTCTCCCCATTACTAGTCGGGTGTGATATCCACTACACCATCGGGTCAACCACGCTGGATACATGGCAACTTAATATTGATGTGAAGAAATAGAACACAGTCAATCCATAGGACATTTTGATGGCTAAATCCCAAAGTTAAATTTGGCTTACGTGACAGACAGAAATTTTCTATCATGGCTAAATCCCAAATTAAATCCTACTCAGGACATGTAATTTTTCTTTCATTTCAGAGACGTGTGTCGAAGGCCATTAAGAAGTTATTTACTTCTTTCTTTCAGTGTTTGCAATTGCAAGGGTTTCTTGGCTCTAGAAAATTTCTGTCTGTCACGTAACCCATATATAATTTGGGATTTACATGTAGCCATGATACACACAAATGTTTCAAAAAAAAAATTGTTTTTGTCTTGTCTTTCTGAATAAGGTAGGAAAGAATAAGAAATGCCACCAAAAAGCCAGACCTTACACGATGAATGTGCAAATTTTGCACAATCCGACCTCTGCACAATTCATGAAAAATTGCTCACTTTTAACAAAATAAACCATTCTTTAATGCAAAAGAAATTAACTGAGCTATTTGTAGCCACTGAAACTATTAATTTCCAGTGTAAGTCAACAAATGCAATCAAAATTATATAGCCAATGAACTGCTCTGTTCCAACGGTTAACATCCCAAAGCGATTCAAATTCGTGTTCGCGAACAGAATATATGTCATTGTTGTCCCAGTTTTGTAACAAAAGCTCTTCCAATCATCTCACATCCTGACCAAACAGGTCATACATACATGCAAGGTCCAGAATCAAACACGAACGATCGCGAACAATAAAAAAATTGCCTTCTACAAACTTGCTTTGCGATGATGTAATTTGTTTTCATGTGGCCAAACTCTCACTCCAGACTGCATTGGGACTGCATTGCCCTTTTGTGGAATGCTATCAGAGTGAAAAACCAGTTCAAAGCAATTTTTTCAAAGAATGTCAAAAAAAAAAAACAAATTAAAGAAAATGACATACAGCTGTAGCATATAGACGCGAAAAAGAGGCTTAAATCCCCTGAAAAAACCTAGATGGGCGGCCAATTTGCAGTCTTCACAAAAAATCTTAGTTGCTCATGGCTACAGAGAGGCCGAAATGAAATTAGGAAGCATTCTCTCGTTCTGCGACAACGCAATAACAGTCATTATGTTAGCTATTAGTAGTTAGGATTTCATGATAAAATAATAATGGTCTCTATAGGTTACAAAAAATGAAGGTTCCTGAGACATTGACAGGGCTGACAAGTACATGTATATTTTTACTCACCACGAAAGCAAAAAATCCCCCATAATAATTTTGCCAAATTCACCACATGTAATCCTGTAAACTCTGCATAAGAAAGTCCAGGTCTGAGGGCTAAACCTGCAACATAATGCAAGGACATAGGTTTCTATTTACCATGACAATATATGACCATTTATCTGTTCTTATTAAAATGAAAACTTAACATTTAAATTAAACCATGGTATTATTAATTATGTTGTTATTGTAATTCTCTTTGTTCCATTTGTTTAAGTTAAATTCTTTCTTTCAGCATTCATAGAATATTAATTTATATGAGAATGGAAGAAAATAAAATCAACTGACTTACCTTAAGCATTTTAACTTCCTTGTTCGCTCCGACTGTATTTTTGATATAATACTGTCATGAAGAATTCCATGACATTTATTTAACAGAAACTACTAGCCCATCACCAAAAATCGACATGCACACGTTGAAACGTAATTATACTTCACGATTTGTTTTGATCTTTCAATTATAGAAAAATTGTCTATCTCGTAGATCCACACATTTTAAAGTCCACAAGCTACATGTGAGGTCGATCTAATTTAATTCAGACCCATATTTATGAGAACTGGTTTGTTTCAAAGCTTCGAACGACCTTAAAAGTGCGAATTTTGGTTTGCTTTTTCCACATTAATTTTTTTTTAAAGTTATATTTTACGACACAAACAAAGTCATTACACAGAGCAACGTACCTGCAGTGTGTCGGAAATCATTGTAGGTTTGTACCGGGACATGAGCCATGTTCATCTTCAGTGTCGTTCTGTTCGATAAGTTCCAACATTCGTGTGTTTCATTCTCAAAAAAATTGGCTTTGTTCCAGTACATTCCGGGAAAGGTTTTGCCCATCCAATTTAAGCAACATTACAGCACACAAGGAAGTGTTCCAAAACACCATTAGAGAATCGCATATTCATTCAAAACCTCACCGAATTCATCGTTTTTCAGCCAAACTGATCGAGGCCACCATTTTGATAATCCATTGACCAGGCGATAATTCAAGCCGATAAAGACTAGAACCTAGCCACTTTCCTAATTTGGGCGTGTACTAGAGGACTGGATCGGATCGGATCGGATTAACAAAACCAGGACCTGATCGGACCGGATTAACAAAACCAGGATCGGATTGTGTCCGATTGACAAAACCCGGACTGGATCCAAAAAAAAATCGGATCACTACAAATTTCTGTCAAAGTAGTCACTTAACATTTCATGATCAAGTTTTGGCCTAGAAATACGACGGCCTTTTTTCGCAGCTCAGGGAAGCAAAGTTGTAATGGTTCTTTTTCGTATAAGATACTCCACAGGCGCCCCAAGCTCACGACACTAAAGGTATAGTTGTTTCGCGTAGACAGGCATAAAAAAGCTACAGAAAACAGACGAGGTAAGTTTACATACTTTATGTTTTTGAAAACTATACATAAAAATGCCGTAAGAAACACATTTGTGGCCTTCCACACTGTACATAGTTTTTTAAATTTATTTTCAAAACATTCCAAGGTTATGGTAAATTACTTACCCATTATTGTAAATAGTTGCCGAAAATGCTTTTGAGGAGCAGTTATTAAAGATTATCGTTATCATAACGAACGTTTTGATCAAACGCTATTGCGGACTCCATACACTGTTTTATAGAGCGCTCAAAATCGACGGTCGGAAAAAGGCTGGGCGGTGAAACGGTCAGTCCGCTCTTGGTCCAATGTGTGATACGGAGAAGGACTGGCACGAGCGCTCCTTCGACACTCCCGGTGGCCAAAAATCTCCTCTCGACGAACCGGAAATGATTTTTTTTTCCCTTCCTTTTTAACCCACCTGTAACGTATTAAAAAAGGCCTTTTTGATATGTTTGGCCCACTACTGAATACTATTTTGTCTGTTAGAATATCACTTAAGTATTTTCGTGGTAATCTGCTCAAATTTGAGTGAAATAAAACAGTGTCGAATGCAGGAATGTCCCGCTTATCATGACCAAGTTGTGTTTTACTTCTTCTTTCATGAGAACTCCACTTTACTCCAGTCTAAAGATCGATAGCTTTTTCATAACATAACAAAAAATTAGCTGGATATATTATTTGGATATAGTAATAACACTTTGCGAGTTTGAGTTTCCCCTGAATTGTAAGGAACAACGTGATGTTTCACCAAGGGACAAATACGATACCAGAGAGAAGAGCTTTCTTACATAGACTTTATTCATAAGTCGAAAGCTTACGCGTACAACTAGCGCGAGATCTTACTCATTCACAGCTCGCAATGTCCTGTTTTCATCCCTGAAAAACCCACCTTTTCCCATTGCCTCAGAACAAAAAAATGCGGCAAAAGAGCTGTTGATTTACATAGAAGGGAGTTTCGTGTAATTTCTGTAGAAGTCTAAGTTCGAGTGTAAGTAAGTGGAATCTTCTTGCTCGGACCCGCTCGTTTCACTGCCTTACGTATAAGCATCTACATACTTCTTTCTCCGCCATCTTCGATTGAGGTATCACGTGACTATTTTAGCGGGATCCGATTGTTTTCGGATCAGGGGCCTGTTTCTCGAAGCTCCCGGTAACTTAACGGGCCCGGTATCAGATTTTGATATCAAAGTCTCAAGAAAAGTAGGGTGTGTTCTGACTTCTGATGAAGTCCATTTTGTTTCTTTAGCTGATATCTTTACTGTATAATTTTCAAACCTTTTGAAACTCCCTCTAGAATGAAAAACAAAACAGCTTAACGGGCCCAGTAGTTACCGGGAGCTTCAAGAAACGGGCCTCTGGTTCGGGTTTTGTCAATCGGACACAATCCGATCCAGGTTTTGTTAATCCGGTCCGATTCGGTCCGGGTTTTGTCATTCCGATCCGATCCGATCCGATCCGATCCGATCCGATCCTGGTTTTGTCAGCGCCCCGTGTACTATGCATGGCGGACTTTTTTGAAATGTAGACGAAATGTCACGCAGCAAAATATGTTACATGACTTTTCTCGCTTTCTCGTAGGGTCAAAAAGCAAATCCTTTGTAGGCTTGCAACCGTAACAGAAGGACAAATTTCAGCAGTCTACGAAACATTTGTCCCCACACTGTTCCCACTTACACAAAAAACTGACTTGAAAACTTGCCTTGGCAGTGAGCTTATTTCCTGGGGGTACTCTTGAAAATATTTAGACGTAGGGTTTTTAAAACTTTGTAGGTATTTAGTATTTAAGTAACATATTTTAACTCTTGTAAATATTCAGTTGTAGGCTATTTTAACAAACGTTTTTCTTTTTCTTTTTTTTTTTTTTTATTTTGTAAGAATTTATCATTTAAGTAATAATATTGCAATTAGATAGTATTCATTAACAATTTT
>JAHPZR010039987.1:0-10000 GCA_019787425.1 Platygyra sinensis | reverse complement strand
GTGGGTGCAGCCGCAAAGTCGCAAGTAGAAAACCGTTTGGACACAGATACAAAGTGCTTGATCGCAATAGCAGGTACAAAGTATTTGAGCGGGTACAACGTATGGAAGCTGGAGGGGCATAATCGTACGTCCTATTTTTGACTTTGTCACCAAGAAAGAAAGGGCCTTTCAGAAGTCTCGAAAATCTACATCCGGCTGGAGGTAATTAGCGTGTTTTTAATGAACTCTTTTTTCATCTCCTCCTGCTGAAACGAAATAGCGACTATCGTAAACTTCCGAAAGTAATGACCTCGTCACTTTCGAAATTAGGAGCCTTTGGGACTTGTTACCTTCGGGGAGTTGTTACTTTCATTATTAGGGAGCTTAAGAAAACCACGACAGCAACGGCAACGGTTACGTCTTTAAACAAAAGGTTAAATGAGGAGAACAATGGCTGTGCACGTGCGTTATAATTCTTGGTACATTTTTTTTCTGCCGTCCTGTGCAAAACAACAACGTGAAATGACGAAATTCTGCGTTGTTTGGAGAACGTGAATCCCGACGGCTAATTTTTAGACACTAGAGTTTTTTATTTCGAGGTTATCGTTGTGGCCTCGGTTCAGTTTCGTGATAGCTTTTACAGTGATAAACAAAGTAAATGACTTAAAGGTCGGCACACACTAGGGAACTAATCGTAGGGACTTGCTTCGGGGACCACTACCCTAGTTTGTACGCGTATATATTTTGCATCGAAATTCTAGTCGCAGGGACCACATTTTTGATCCCTGTGACTAGTCCCACGAATTAAGCTGGTTTGATTTCTGGGACTAGTCGCAGGGACCAACGGTCCCACAAATCGGTCAATTTTCTAGTGTGTACACACTAAGGGATAAGTCCCTGCGACAAGTCCCCGGTGTGTGCCTAGCTTTAATGTATCACGAGATTTGTAGGGAAAATGTAAACTCATTTTTTAATTGACGTAGACCTCGGCGTCGACGTTGTGGTTTCTTGAACTCCGTCTATTAGGGACCTTACGTAAAACACGACGGCAACGACAATGAAAATGTCACCAAACAATAGGTTTGAAGAGGGTGTGAATGGGGTTAACCGACTAGCGACAAAAGCAAAAATATAACTGACTACATACAAAACGAGGAAAAAACTACCGACTAACGACAGAAAAATTAACGGAGATTTACCGACAACCGACAAAGGTCGAAAATATTAACCGACAACCTACAAAGTAACGAAATCTTAACCGACAACCGACATGTGGATCCCCCATTCAGACCCTCTTGTTGAAGAGCCAAACAATAGCCGTGCACGCGCGTTATAATTCTTGGTACATTTCTTTCCCGTCCTCTGCAAAACAACAACGTGAAATAACCAAATTTTTGGAGAATGTGAACCACAACGGCTAATATTTGGAACTGAACGCATTCGTAGCATATTCAGCAGGGGCAAGTTTTAGTATCAACAGACACACTGAAAAGATCACAATTAATCCCTGGAACACCATTTTTCATTCAAATCTAGTCGCAGGGGCCAACTTTGGTCTCTGCGACTAGTCCCACGAATTCAAACTAGTTTGAATTTTTGGGACAAGTCCCTGTGACGCTTCGCGTGGATTGTTCGTACGACAAGTCCCTGCGACCAGAGTCCCTTCGTGTAAACTCTTCAGGAGACTAGTCGCAGGGACGTCTAGTCCCGTCGTGTGGGCGGACCTTAAGTGCACAAAAACTGCAATTGAGCATGCAAGCTAACATTAACTCCCTTCCACTTCGAGGTATACATTTAAGGAAGATGATTCGGATACCCAAATTGCTGGTTGCTAGACTTGCGCTGAAAGTGGTCTTTCCTTCAGTTATTCCAGGTGCGTCATCTACAGTTGACACACGTACTGCGTGAAGTTACATGGATTGAAATAAAAAGCCTAGAAAATAGCCAAGCAACTAATCAAAATTGAAAACCACTTTATTAATCCAAAAAAACAGAAAACCGGATTCGACATGGGAAAAACCGAAAGCCAAAATGGATACCATGCAAAACCGAAACAGACACTGATACATCTCTCGCGACCCTCTTCCCCATGTTATGAGGTAGCTTTGGTATTTACGGGCTTATTACAGGGTCAAACTAAAAAACTATTATTTAATCAATGGTTCGTCTCTAAATAGATCATTGTGTATCTGCTTCTATGAAATTGCTGGAGATATTTACCTACTCGCCATAGTGTCCAATATTCAAGTCTTAACATCATTGCTTTAGCGTTTATCAAATCCTAGCTCAAGTCTCATTGTCACAGTAGATTAGAAATCTAGTGAGGCAAGCTCAGAGACTACGGTACGGAGCTATAGATTTTTCAGTTCGAATTGAAACGACACAGAACAGAGCACGTCCCAAACTTAACTTAATTTACAGTTGTTAAAGATCATTTTCTTCTCAATTCTGTACATTCACTGAACCAATCCATTAAAAGTAATAACATTGTGGAGAAAAACGCGTCAAGAGTGGGATATGCGTGGTAAAAATTTACATTTCTAAACATGAACAAGATTTACCTACGATGTATCATAGTGGCTCAACCCACTAGCTCATCGATTGGCAAAAATTGTTTTTATTGAATTATAAAAAGACAGAATGACCCGCTTTCAAAATGGTTTTTTTAAATACTAATTATATCTAGTACCTTTCCTTTACATAGTTGGGATTTCCTGGCTGTTTTAACAAATAATCATTGTAGCCGGTATCACTCTGCAACTAAACGAGGCGATCAGCTCACCAGTCGATGAGATTACCGACAAACTTTCATTTGCAACGACGCTAAGATGTATCCGTTAACAGACTTGAGTTGAAAAAAGGCAAATTTTACAAAAGTCACTTCTGCGTTGTCGCTTGCCTTTGCAACTGCGTTACAATAAGTACAGGTGAAAACCGTTCACAAGCAAAAGAGGCAAGACAGCGATTGTGATGACGACTTCGATATCTGCAAAGACCTTTTGAATGTTTTTCCCAATATCAAGCACCGTTTTCGTTCGTCGTTGACTGGAGACGAAAAAACGAGAGCTTCTACAGTAAACGGAGTTTTCAGTCTTATTTCAAAATGCGAAGGTGGCAAAAATGAACTAACAGACAGTCAGAAGAAAATGGTCCAAGTCCTAGCTGAGTCCTTTACATAAACTAGAAACTGAACATTTTGCGACTAGGATTCTCTTGGAGTACCTAAAATCTAATTCCACATTAATGCTCTTATCTTGGAGGCGTGAATTGAATGACACAGTGTTAGAGACGATTGAACATGTTCTCCGATATAACCGCACGCTGGAGACTAGATCTATTGTCCATATCACCTACAGGTGTGTACGTCCATGTTTGGGGAAAGAAGAACGCCTAAGCACTTTTCCACTGAACACAATTCTCGCGAACGCTCTTTGTTCCAACTGCACGGTAACTCATCTAAATTTGCAGGGTCGTTCTATTTTCAGTCCTGGGGCAAATGAAATCTCACGAGCCTTACAGTCGAATCACACTTTGACTCACATAAATTTAGCAGAAAATGGGATTGACGATCCAGCAGCTGAAATTTTGCAGGAGTCCTTCGGTCTGGCTGTGCTCTGATGTATTTAGATCACAGTTCTAACAAGATCGGTGATTCAGGCGCTGTTGCTCTCGGGAAAGCTTTGGAGTCCAACCGCACCCTAACCTATTTAAATTTGGGATATCCGGATTCTCTTCAGCACGGAATTCCTGAACCGATTCTCCTGTCGATGCGAGGTCAAGACCCGAAGAGAAATAGGATTGGGGATTTAGGAGCAACAGCATTTGCGCAAGCTCTTCGTTCAAATTCTGTGCTTGCGCGTCTTAGCCTCCAGCACAATAGGATCAGCGACCCAGGAGCAGCTGCTCTTGGGCTGTCTTTTAAATCAAACTGCACCCTCACACACCTATGTTTGAGAGGAAACAGAATTGAAAATGCTGGAGTTGCTGATCTTGGACACGCTCTTCAAGTTAACTGTGGGATTGTTTATTTAGATCTAAGAGGGAATGATTTAAGGTTATTCCTCACAATTGCACTGCGCATCCTTTCTGCGCATAATTTATGGCGTCATTTAGCGCGCTCTCGTGCACGTGCACACTGAAAACATGGCGGATTTGCCTTGATATTGAGCTCTTTCAGTTGATAAATGGCTATAGCTCACCAACGAGCATGGGCACCCCAATTTTTTTTCCAGTCTTTGTAATCAACTTATCATAAGCTTTGCTTGAGGAAAGACTGATCTGATTTCTATTGCGGAAAATTGAATAAATAGCGAAAATAGCAAGTAAACTGTGGTCTTTTCTATTTTCCCCTATGGTAACCATGTCAAGAAATTTGGTTGAAATTTTAATGAAGGATTTAGCTTTCTGTCTAAATCAAACTTAAAAAGTTTATTTGTGTCCGATACAACGCATGACTCCAGTTTAATGCGTGTTCTCATGGGTCTCGGTCACAAAAATTTACGATTATTACTGGGAATGCGTTCTTGTAATAAGCGTTAAATAATGCCAAAATGGGTCATTTTCAATGCCCCAGTGCTCCTTAATGAGTATGGGCACCCCCCTTTTTTATTTCAAAATTGAAGTTCTCATATGATAAATATTCAGTGGGCAAAGTTTGAACGAAAATCTATTGTCAGTTTTATTTCAGGGGAATTACCTTAAGTCAGAGTGAAGCTTCTGCAGCATCCTTTGCAGGTGCATTACAACTGAACTGTGTGTAAACACATTTAGATCTGAGACTTACCTTTACAGGATCTTATGTTGCAACGATACTTGCGGATAGTCTTCAGTCAAATTGCACTCTTACACGTGTAGATTTGAGTTGTAACATGATCTACTCTTCTGGCGGAGTAGCTCTAGCAAAAGCATTGCTGACAAATCGTTCTTTGACTCATTTGAACCTGAGTTCTAACCGTATTGGTGATTCGGGAGCTACTGAATTTGTAGAGGCTCTTCAGACTAATAATACATTGGTCTCTTTAGAACTAAGAAATAACGGTATCCGTGAGGCAGGAGCAAAGAAAATTGATGGTTTCTTGCGTGCACTTTCTGATACGCAGATTTCGCGGTCCAGTCGCTGTACTCTGTTATATAACTGGCAGCGGCCAGAGGAAGCGTTATATCATGAATAATAGAGGGGATTGGTTATGAAACCCGACAAAGTTCTTTGTTGTAGGTTTTTGTTCGCTTTTTTGGCCTTGACCCTGCACAAAACACAATAGTTGTTTACTCCGTACTGAGGAACTAACCGAAAGAAACGTGTTGGTTATGTAATTATGCATAGTGTATGAACGCAAAACAAAAGATTGTGAATGGTCGTGGACCTTCCAACATAAATGTTGGCATCTTTGTTTGATCCTTTTATGTTTGCCGGGCTTCATAACCTGTCCTCTATATTAACTATGGTTCCATGGTTACGGGAATACAGGATCCTCGGGTAAATTTCTTACTTTCAAGTTATTTTTGTGTAAAGAAAATGCATTTGCTTGTGAACGGTTTTCACCTGTACTTATTGTAACGCAGTTGCAAAGGCAAGCGACAACGCAGAAGTGACTTTTGTAAAATTTGCCTTTTTTCAACTCAAGTCTGTTAACGGATACATCTTAGCGTCGTTGCAAATGAAAGTTTGTCGGTAATCTCATCGACTGGTGAGCTGATCGCCTCGTTTAGTTGCAGAGTGATACCGGCTACAATGATTATTTGTTAAAACAGCCAGGAAATCCCAACTATGTAAAGGAAAGGTACTAGATATAATTAGTATTTAAAAAACCATTTTGAAAGCGGGTCATTCTGTCTTTTATAATTCAATAAAAACAATTTTTGCCAATCGATGAGCTAGTGGGTTGAGCCACTATGATACATCGTAGGTAAATCTTGTTCATGTTTAGAAATGTAAATTTTTACCACGCATATCCCACTCTTGACGCGTTTTCTCCACAATGTTATTACTTTTAATGGATTGGTTCAGTGAATGTACAGAATTGAGAAGAAAATGATCTTTAACAACTGTAAATTAAGTTAAGTTTGGGACGTGCTCTGTTCTGTGTCGTTTCAATTCGAACTGAAAAATCTATAGCTCCGTACCGTAGTCTCTGAGCTTGCCTCACTAGATTTCTAATCTACTGTGACAATGAGACTTGAGCTAGGATTTGATAAACGCTAAAGCAATGATGTTAAGACTTGAATATTGGACACTATGGCGAGTAGGTAAATATCTCCAGCAATTTCATAGAAGCAGATACACAATGATCTATTTAGAGACGAACCATTGATTAAATAATAGTTTTTTAGTTTGACCCTGTAATAAAGCCCGTAAATACCAAAGCTACCTCATAACATGGGGAAGAGGGTCGCGAGAGATGTATCAGTGTCTGTTTCGGTTTTGCATGGTATCCATTTTGGCTTTCGGTTTTTCCCATGTCGAAATCCGGTTTTCTGTTTTTTGGATTAATAAAGTGGTTTTCAATTTTGATTAGTTGCTTGGCTATTTTCTAGGCTTTTATTTCAATCCATGTAACTTCACGCAGTACGTGTGTCAACTGTAGATGACGCACCTGGAATAACTGAAGGAAAGACCACTTTCAGCGCAAGTCTAGCAACCAGCAATTTGGGTATCCGAATCATCTTCCTTAAATGTATACCTCGAAGTGGAAGGGAGTTAATGTTAGCTTGCATGCTCAATTGCAGTTTTTGTGCACTTAAGGTCCGCCCACACGACGGGACTAGACGTCCCTGCGACTAGTCTCCTGAAGAGTTTACACGAAGGGACTCTGGTCGCAGGGACTTGTCGTACGAACAATCCACGCGAAGCGTCACAGGGACTTGTCCCAAAAATTCAAACTAGTTTGAATTCGTGGGACTAGTCGCAGAGACCAAAGTTGGCCCCTGCGACTAGATTTTGAATGAAAAATGGTGTTCCAGGGATTAATTGTGATCTTTTCAGTGTGTCTGTTGATACTAAAACTTGCCCCTGCTGAATATGCTACGAATGCGTTCAGTTCCAAATATTAGCCGTTGTGGTTCACATTCTCCAAAAATTTGGTTATTTCACGTTGTTGTTTTGCAGAGGACGGGAAAGAAATGTACCAAGAATTATAACGCGCGTGCACGGCTATTGTTTGGCTCTTCAACAAGAGGGTCTGAATGGGGGATCCACATGTCGGTTGTCGGTTAAGATTTCGTTACTTTGTAGGTTGTCGGTTAATATTTTCGACCTTTGTCGGTTGTCGGTAAATCTCCGTTAATTTTTCTGTCGTTAGTCGGTAGTTTTTTCCTCGTTTTGTATGTAGTCAGTTATATTTTTGCTTTTTGTCGCTAGTCGGTTAACCCCATTCACACCCTCTTCAAACCTATTGTTTGGTGACATTTTCATTGTCGTTGCCGTCGTGTTTTACGTAAGGTCCCTAATAGACGGAGTTCAAGAAACCACAACGTCGACGCCGAGGTCTACGTCAATTAAAAAATGAGTTTACATTTTCCCTACAAATCTCGTGATACATTAAAGCTAGGCACACACCGGGGACTTGTCGCAGGGACTTATCCCTTAGTGTGTACACACTAGAAAATTGACCGATTTGTGGGACCGTTGGTCCCTGCGACTAGTCCCAGAAATCAAACCAGCTTAATTCGTGGGACTAGTCACAGGGATCAAAAATGTGGTCCCTGCGACTAGAATTTCGATGCAAAATATATACGCGTACAAACTAGGGTAGTGGTCCCCGAAGCAAGTCCCTACGATTAGTTCCCTAGTGTGTGCCGACCTTTAAGTCATTTACTTTGTTTATCACTGTAAAAGCTATCACGAAACTGAACCGAGGCCACAACGATAACCTCGAAATAAAAAACTCTAGTGTCTAAAAATTAGCCGTCGGGATTCACGTTCTCCAAACAACGCAGAATTTCGTCATTTCACGTTGTTGTTTTGCACAGGACGGCAGAAAAAAAATGTACCAAGAATTATAACGCACGTGCACAGCCATTGTTCTCCTCATTTAACCTTTTGTTTAAAGACGTAACCGTTGCCGTTGCTGTCGTGGTTTTCTTAAGCTCCCTAATAATGAAAGTAACAACTCCCCGAAGGTAACAAGTCCCAAAGGCTCCTAATTTCGAAAGTGACGAGGTCATTACTTTCGGAAGTTTACGATAGTCGCTATTTCGTTTCAGCAGGAGGAGATGAAAAAAGAGTTCATTAAAAACACGCTAATTACCTCCAGCCGGATGTAGATTTTCGAGACTTCTGAAAGGCCCTTTCTTTCTTGGTGACAAAGTCAAAAATAGGACGTACGATTATGCCCCTCCAGCTTCCATACGTTGTACCCGCTCAAATACTTTGTACCTGCTATTGCGATCAAGCACTTTGTATCTGTGTCCAAACGGTTTTCTACTTGCGACTTTGCGGCTGCACCCACTTCGAACGGTGGATTTATAGAGCAAACTCTCAAACCTCTGTGGATGACAAGGTCAAGTCTGCGAGCCAAATGACCCACCAAGCTGAAGCTTATCCCGGACCTAGCATGAAATAACAAATTTTTTTCACGGCAATTGCCTGATTTCAAACCATGAAGGACTAGGTACGAGTCTATAAATTATGGGATTAGCAACTATTGATCCACATTGTCAGAAAGAATACGCCGAGATTCACAAAATCCCCAAGTTTGGTGTTAATCAAGCTAGTTTTGTCTGAGATACGGCGATTTAAAAACGTCAAAATTAACAAAGATATGTATGACGATCCGGACCCCGTGCTTGGACAGCATCCGGATGGCCATACATTTCTTTGTAAATTTTGACATTTTCAAATGGCTGTATTTTACAAACTTTATATCTATACCTACATTGAACAAAACTCACTTACTACCTAGAGGAACAACAACTTGAAATTTCGACTCACACGTAATCAGGTCCTGCACCTGAAAACTCAGTGCTATTAATATGTCCACCAGCCGGCGATGACAAGCAAACATTAATGTATTTTCGCAGTTAGTTAATTTGGAGATACGTTTAACAAATAGATTACATGTTGCCGTGCGTCTGTTCAGTAATAGGTCACAGATGACGTCAAAATGTGGTGAGAACAAAAAAGTGGCACACGAGGCGATAGCCGAGTGTGTCACTCGGTCTCACTCAGTCGGCATGGGAGAATCGTGCGGCGCGATCAATCCAACCAAAATTTCCGAGCTGAGGTTCGAAATTTTCTTGGTGTAGATAGGATCGCGATGGGTCGGAACGGCCTCGTTACATTCTACTCGCAAAACGTGTTTCGCACTAATGAAGAATGTCGGATTGTAGGCTTTTGTACATTATGATAAAATGCTCGGTCTTCCCCTTCCCAAAAAGTCACTATGCTCAAACAAAGGTTTTTTTTTAATTTTAATAATTTTAGTGTTTAATACAAATAGCAGCTCAGGGTGCTTGAAAGAAAACATATATTTAGTAGGACTCAACGTCTATAATAGCGGAGCTCTTTCGCTCCGAAGGCACGCGAGCGGAGACCCATACCTTGAAAAATTTGGTAACCCATCTATGTAATATATAGATTTAGCCAAGCCTTAAAGCGGAGCTCCTGATTATTATAATTAACCAGAACTGAAAAGAGGATTTTCTTTTCTGCTGGATTAAAAACTTAAAAAAAATAATTAATTGTGAGCATGTGATTGTTTAGCGTGTGGTTTCCTATTTTTTGCTGGTGACATCTTAAAATTCTAAATATATTCATTTCTGATGATTGTACCCAAGATTGTAGAAATTACGTACGCAAGAATTATGTCCGGGAAGAAAAGTCAACAATGCGTCAGGGTTTAGTTTGCAGAGAAACCAGGGGCGGGGCAGAAGACTCCTGAAATAAGCGTATCTGGATAATAATATCGAACAAAAAGTGACGTCACATCCGATTTAAACTATGCCACGCAGCTCGTTTCGCAAAGCGAAAAAATGGCGTTTCGATTGGAAACCATCAGGTTCATTTCCTTTCATACTGATGATA
>JAHPZR010039985.1:0-7500 GCA_019787425.1 Platygyra sinensis | reverse complement strand
CTTACAATCCAAAAACCTTTAGTGTAGTCATAGTTTGAAGATCGTTCTTAATTTTCTCATGTAGATCGAAACCCAGGAAACTGGCTGATTTAACTTTCAAATTCTTATGCAAAGTGTTTACATTCTCCAGCTATTCAATTTACAGATACAATGGATGGATTAGATTTTCATCAAAACCAGCGAAGTGAATCAACGCCTTTAGGACTATTTATCATGCTGTTTGCACGAACGTCGGAAATCTAAGAGCGAATCTCAGAAATCTTTGAGAAGACTCTCAACGTTTCCAAAGGAATCACAACACCGTTTAAAGCTATTTCCATTACCAAAACGCTGTTGCTTACAAAATCCCAATCCCTAATAGACCCTAATACCGTTATTGTGCTTGAACATCATTCGTAAATTCTCTCATGCAGATCAAAACGACTGATTTCACCGCTTTTCAGTTATGCTAAAGAACAACATTATGATCAAATGTAAATACATGGAGAACTGAACCGCACAAACTCGGAAAAATGGAATCAAATCCCATAACTTTCTGCGACTCGGATTTTCCGGGTTTGTGTTTCTCCAGTATTTACATTTGAACTGTCTCATGCAAAATGTTTCTAGTCTCTTCTTAGCTATTCAATTCCAAGACACAATATAGGTGGATTAGGTTCTCATCAAAACCACTGAATCGTAAAGAACCAAAGCCTTCAAAAAGCTAATTTCATCGTGCTGTTTGCCTTACGTGATAAATAAGTTGGTATGACTGCCCCTATCGAACGTCTTCGAGAAGAACCCATCTGCCAATGATGAAGCCGACGTAAGGTAAGATAATTTAATGACGATTTCTTCCCTTGACTCTGTTTTCCTGTTAGTGGTTTCCCGAATTGTTACCCAATCCAGCATAGCTTGCCGAGTCATCATTGTACACCTTGGCTTTGTCCTAACCAAATATTTTGACTTCAAGTTTAAATTCGACAATTGTGAATTTAACAGAGACAACTCCCAGAACCTCTGTCGATCGCTAGCAAGAGAATCCATGATTAATAATTGTTATATTAACTTCACTTAGACTTGTTTGGTGCGTAACTGCTTTCTTGGTTAATGACATTAATATGAAACCTCCATCAAGTGAAAGCTTATTAAGACAATTAAAGCAAAGGACTTCAATCTCAAATCTGTAAATAAAGAGTTTGGTAATATGTTTGGAAAAAAATAGGCGTATTTAGATTTTTCGGAGATCGCCGTTGATTAGAACTTGGTCAAGTTGTCAGAATTTGCCAACCATTATGTTCAATTGTTTCCTCAACTTGTGGTTTACAACCCCGGGGGGGGTACTCCCTTATTTGGGCCATACGGGGACGTGCCGCTGGATAGGGTATGGTTTTTTGGCCTCGCTGTCCTAAACAGGGTATACAATTCGACTTGCTTCCGCCCTAAACAGGTTAGAACCTGTCCTAAACAGGGTATATTATTACGAGCCTAGAGACTTTACCTAAACTGCGAGCAGTCTCTTTCTTTTCTTAGCCTGCGACCCGGAGCCTGCGAGAAGTTGAAAGAGCATGCGATAGAGCGGCAGAAAAGCGACGCCTTTTTTTTTGCTGATTTGTGCAATATCATCTGAGTAAACCAACATATGGTAGGCATAGTTTCTTTGTCTTGGATAACGCGATGAAAGAAAGATGTTATTGTGTCAAGCAGACATGAGGGATCCCCCTGGTATATATATTGTTTAGGGATATTTTTCTCTGTGAAAGTTCTATTGGTGCTTTAATCAAAATAAAATTAACCTCAAAAATAAGTTCCTCTTATTAGCCTTAAAAAAATGCAACTTTTAAGTGACGCACACCTGTATCCACGTACCAATTCGACCCTATTTAAATAGTATATGAGAAATAATTAAAACTTCCCACGTACAGATTTTTTTTGTTTTTTAGTATTATGGAAAGAACCAGAAAAGGAAGCGATCTGCCGAAAAAAAAGTGGGAGTCACTGAGCATCCAACAAAAATATTCGCACACAAAGTTAGCGCAAAGGTCATCAGCCCTATATTTTGTTGAGTTTTCGACCCCGAGCGCGCTTGAAAATGACGTGGCAACGCGCGTGACCAATGAATAGCGTGCGCACTAGAGATGCGCAGTAGCAATGGGCGCGAACGTCCTTAAGATGCAATGACGACATTTTGCCACGCTAATTTAGAGCTTAATGCTTGACGGCTTTTTGTTTAGTTCAAGTGTAGATCTAGAGACGCAACAACTTTGTTTTAGACGCATCGAGCATGCTTTCTTCAGTTTGAATGACTTATTAAACAGTGTAAATTCCTGTAAAACCAGCAAGTGTGCATTTTGTCGCTTGTCCTAAACAGGGTCTTAAAATGGAGGTTGTTGTCCTACACAGGGTAGGGTTTTTAGCGTATTTTTGTCCTAAACAGGGTCAGGATTTCAAACCCTCGGCGGCACCCCTGTACCCAAACATTGGTCAAGTACCCCCCCCCCCCCCCCCGGGTTTACAACTGGCGATCTTTGGAAGTTCCCGTTAGTTTACATAGTTTTCAAACTGTAATGAAGCAATGAAATTGCTAAGGAATATCAAAACAAATCAAAATTTGGGTCGTTAGCTGGGGCCCCATCAACCAAGTCAATAAACCTAACTGATACCACGCGTGTTAAACACGCAAAAATCTTTTAGAAGGATTCGCACGTAATATCACAGCCTCTGACAGAAACGGGGTCTCTACACCCGCGCGACACCCGACTGTTCCTTTCATAATTCCTTTTGGAAGAGCGAGAAGTGTCGGGATCTTTAACAAAACGTGCGAGAACAGCGAGAACGGTGGCGGTGTTGGGAGTATCGCTGCGCTTTATCGAGAAGCACAGTTCTCAACAAGTTTTACGGAACCGATGTTACGTGCCACTATCTCGAAATTTACATCTAAAGACCTTAAAAACTTTCTCTCGGCGACGCGTTTTAAACTTCTATTAAATGGACTTTAAATCTCTTGTTTGAATAGGGCCATGGTAATCAGTCGAACGTTACAAGAATGTTCTGTGCCCGCCAAAAGCACAGAATAATGACATATAGCTCAATATATTTACATAATGATTGAGAAGCGCGCAAATTGACGGTTGCTCGCTCAAGACGAAAGCGCCAGAAATAGCGCCTTTTTGGTCCGCTATTAGATACTCAACAGTATCAAGATATCGAAGCAGCCTTGGTGATTTAGCTTTCATTTGTCAGATGATGAAGCTCTTTTACATCTGGTGTTGATAACATTAACACGCATCTTGGTTCGATTAATTCGAAAGGTAAGCAGTTCGTTGAGTTTCTGGGCTGTCACATTATGCAAAACTGCTAGCAAGTGAAGTTCTCTTTGTAATTTACAGGAATATCTGCCGTTCTGGGAAGCTCATTTTGCTCTCGATAAGAAGCAAAATAACATAAGTTTTATCGTTTGGCGTACGTTTTAACCGTTTCAGATCGATAGCAAATTGCAATTCGCTCAGCGATCTCAGTCAAGCATTAAACGCAATCTAAAAATTTATTCAAATTATTTTTGAATTCTCCTTCATTCCTCCCAATGTCTTCGCTATCAGAATAGGTGGCCACCACAGCTTGCACTAGTTCCATCTCTCCTTCTTGATAATATTCTTGTTTAATCTAATCTTTTGTCTATATTTTCGGTTAATGGATTGCTATTCAAAAAAAACACTAATGAAACACATTGATGCTTGTGGGGTAACAATTGTACTAACATTGTTTTGTTTTCCTCTAACTACGACAAATAAAAACGCTCGTTAACGACAACTTCGCTAATCAACACGCTTTTGCACATGCCAGCCGCGAGTTTTCTCTACACTGTACTGAATAATGCCGGCCGCGAGTTTTCTTTACATTACAATGAATAATTGTTTTATTGAGAAAGAAATTAAGTCATATCCTGTTAAACGTGCAAGATGAATTGTTAATTATGAATATTCATCTGCGATACTCCAAGGGAGGTTTAAATAGACCAACTTTGATATACTTAAAATTCATCCTAACGCAGCAACAGACCTTAGCACGAGGCTCTGGGAAATAAACCCAACAAAGTCTGCAGTTATTCCCCAGAGCCTTAGGCTCGATTTCCGCCGCTCTCTCGTGTCTGGTCTACCCTCCCCAAGAAGAACGGCTGGACGCGTGAGGGAGAAACCATGTCTGTGACGTCAATTCATAACTTAATTCATGGGGTGCCCCTGGTCGCCGGAAACGTTATCTGATTACAACCTACGACTCTAAACGTTTGTGCATTTGCCGTTCTATTTTTTTTTTATTTTGCCCTTTCAACCTATTTTGTTTTACATTATTGCTGCCGAAGGGCGCTGTATGCACGAATGCTGTATTCTATGGAAGAGTTCGTTTTTTGAGTAGAGGAACGCCGTTCGACTGTGGTTTAGCAAACTGGTCATGCATGTCAAGATCTGCCGAAAGGTGACGTGTTGGTGTGCATGGTTTCTGCTGCAATTTGTCACGTATGTTTCGCTAGTCGGTTTGCTTTTACCCACGATGTAGTTCATTTAAAAAATAATTTTGTAGGGTTCACCAAAGACTGGTGTCGATATCCTTATAAATCGTAATACTTCTATTTGCCTGACTGGTTCGTCTCTTGAGCTCAACGTCTAGCTTGATCTGACTCTTTGTTGACTTAATTTGTTACTGAAAAATGTACCTATCTTGGCTATTGAGAAATCTTTCTAGCGTTTTTCGTTGTGAATTTTAAACTTTCGTTATTAATTGTCCCTGAAGTCCTCTTGTATACCATTTATCAATTCCACATCGTCTGCCATCACGGGCCCCAATTCAGACTGGCGAGATAATTTATGCCCGACAAAAGTCTGCGGGCAGTTATCTGATTGGTTAAGACTAACAAAAGAATCCTCACGCGTCCAGCCGTGCATTCGGGGGAGGAGCGCGGGCTCATTTCCCGAAAAGCGGCTGGTAATCGAGCCTACCAGAGCCTCGTATTGAGATCTATTATTAACCGTTTGTGACAATCTCGTCACTTCTCTTCTGTATACCTCTTACTGAGTTCGAGGTCCGTACCGTAAGTTACAGACCGAGTTTTCCTCTTCCATTTATGGCCCAAGCGTGAAGCAGCTGTTCTCCGATAAAGCACGCTGTTTCAGCCAATCAGAGCGTTATATCGAAACTTTATTATGAATAGCTATAAAAAGGTAAAGCACTTAATAGTTGGCTTATTACGAATAATAGCATCCAATAGTAGTTGGACAAAATTTTCTTCCTTAACCGTGGACTGTTGCTGTGAGGAGAAATAAAAGATAAATCACTGCAAGGTTTGCAACAATTTTTGGTAGTACGCTGCTTCCAATGTTGTAACGGGCTACCGTTTATGACAAAGAAGTGGTTCCCTTTTCCCATTTGGAGCTGGTGACATGCAAAGAGATGTGCGGTTCGTAGGTCATTTGCCAATTTTAGCCCCGACTTTTGATTAGTATAAAAAAGTCCCTAATTGAAGGGCGTCTTGTAATTTTAGCATAGAGGTGGATTTTGAATTTCTTTCCTGGCTCAAGTTTTCTCAGTTACAATTAAGAGAGTAATAACACTGAAGTAGGTTTGTTACAACTAAGTTACAAGCAACTCTTAACGTTACCAATATTTTGGTTTGCAGAGCCACTGTAGAAAAGGATTCCAAAGGGTGACCTGAAAGATTCAGTTCATACCAACATGGCCTGTCAGAGATTGCGTGAAAATTTAACTCGCAAGAAGCCAGAAGAACTTTGCCTGTCGTCCGATTCTCTCCTAAGAAGATGCCTGACAACCATAGACCTAACCTCCCTGGGGGTGGGGACAATAGTTGGAGCAGGACTGTACGTTGTCACGGGGCAGTTGGCACGTGACGTCGCAGGCCCTTCCGTGGTTCTGTCTTTTCTGTTGGCAGCAATCTCAGGGCTACTTTCTGCGTCGTTTTATGCCGAGTTTGCCTGTCGTATTCCAAAAGCTGGATCATCCTATATTTACACGTATGTGGCCCTGGGTGAAATATGGGCTTTTATCGTCGGCTGGAATATTCTTTTGGAGTACATAATTGCTACCGCGAGTTTGGCTCGAGCGTGCAGTGAATATATAAATGCCTTGTTTGGAGAAGAAATTTACCGCTTCTTCATGAATGACATCGCCACTTGGAATCATCCTGGAATTGCCCCATTCCCAGACCTGCTTGCGTTTGGATTAGTGATTGCTGCGGTAGCACTTGTATGTGTGGGAACCCGTTTATCAGCTAATGTTCAAAAAGTGGTAACAGCCTTGAACTTTCTTGTTATCTTCTTCATAATCATCTACGGTCTGTTCTTTGCCAAAAGTAAAAACTGGACAAACGAGTTTGCTCCTTATGGCACTCGGGGAGTCCTTGAAGGGGCAGCGAGTGCGTTTTACGCATTTGCTGGATTTGACGTAGTCACCACGGCCGCTGAAGAGGCCATAAATCCACAAACAAGCATCCCACTGTCGTTAATCCTTGTTGTAACGATCAGCGCGATGGCGTATTTTGGCGTAGCAACCATCCTGACACTTATGCTACCATATCAACAACTAGACCCCTTCGCGCCTTTAGTTCAAGCGTTCACACAAGCCAACTTTCCACCAGCTAAATTCATCATAACTGTCGGTGGAATTTGCGCAACCGTCAGCGCTTTAGTTTGCGGCGTGTTTTCTTCATCGAGAATTATCTACTCCATGTCGGTGGACGGCTTGTTGTTCAGATGGTTTGCGCATGTAGACGACAATAACCACACACCAATAAGAGCGACGATCATTGCAGGATGTGTTGCCGCGCCGTTAGCAATGATTTTCGATATCAAGCAACTGGTGAGTTGTCACGGGTCATTTTGTTTAGTCTGTTCTTTACCTTTGTGCCTCATTACATGGGCCCCAAAGGAGCTATTCACATTTAAGGGCGCGTTCGTTTGGGATATTCTGGAATAGGAATTTTTCCGGAATATATTCCGGCTATTCTGCTCCTGGGAGCAGAATAGCCGGAATGAAAATCCAGGTATTCCGGAATGAGAATAGTTCCCAAACAAACTCTTACTCGCATTATTCCAATAATATTTATTCCGGATTGATCCCAAACGAACGCGTCCTAACTCTTGTCTTTTAAGGCTGATCTTTCGTCCTCTCAAATCTTAACCAACCTTATAGCTGATTCTTTTTTGAATTGAATTGAATTACCTTATGGTAATGTTGTGGAGAGGTATTTCTTCTATACACCCGCTACCTCAATCTAAATGGGATCCCCTAAATAGGAGCCTCTAAATGAGATTCTATTCCATCGTGGATTAGGCCAGACGATGTCTGGCTCTTAATCTGTGTGTTAAAACATTATTGTACAACACTTCTATAGTTTTCTATTCTGTTGATGTTTCACACACGGTGATCCATATACTCGTTTCCCGGGGCTAATTGTAAAGAGATATAGAGAATATTACATGCCCACGCGTGGATATATATGAATTTTATCTT
>JAHPZR010039984.1:0-17722 GCA_019787425.1 Platygyra sinensis | reverse complement strand
GACAAAATTCTCTAATAGGATAGGCTATGAACGTTTTGTGCGTCAGTAATTGGATAGTACACGGTGTTTACTCGCACTCTAATAAGACAGCCTCAGTTGAATGGATTTCTTTTTTCCTGCATCAAAGAAAGGGAAAATGGATTTAAATTTGTAGTTGTTCTTCTTTATCACAATTTTTTTTGCTACGATTATTCGCTGGGTGAACTTCGTGTCCTCGAACTTAAGAAATCGGACTTCCACTTCACGCTCGTTCGAGTTTGCAAATCATTCATGTTATATAATAAACGAAATAAAACGCGTGTTTTTGTTGATATAAAATATCTCTTCTCGTGTTCAACTTTATCGTTCGCTGCGCTCACTCGTGAGAGTTATAAGAAGGTCGTACAGTGGGGTCCTCTGGCACGGTTCATGAACCAAAAACTTAGCGAATTACGAATCACGGTTATCATTTTCCCGAATAACAAAAATAAGCAAGTAATGTACTCTTTTTAATAGCCTGCTCTTAGACTACAAAAATTCTTGGAAGAAAGCAAATCGTGAAGGGCTAAGGCCAAGCAAGCTTCCATATTGCAAATCGCATACGTAAATCGCTCTCGATAGACGACTCTGACTATTAGGAGGACTCATGTCTCAAATTCACGCAGAATAAAGTAGTGCAATCACGAAGATCGGTTAATAATTCAAGTTCTTCACGAGTCACGCGAAACTATCAGATCACGGATTACGAAGAATAATTTCTTAAGGACGTTCGCGCGAAAATTTTCCAGTCGATATAATTGTTTTAAATTTTTACTGCAGGCAGATAATGAGTTACTTGTGCCAGAAATGCAAAATAATCGGGGGTCACCGTCTTCGTTTCAGAGATAAAGCGTGTTGTAAACTATACTGATTTCGAAAAATTGTCCCATATAATTCAGCACCGTCTGCAGGGGTTTATAGTTAAAAATATCGAAGGTGAGTCAACGGAGGCAAACGATCTTAGTCATATTTTGCAGGAGTGGGTCTGTTGCGTAAATAATTCCAAATGTTACTAACGTTTTCACAAAATTTAACCCTTTAAGAGGCATTTGAAACCGCCGCGCAGATGCACGAAGAGCTAATAAGAACGGAATTCGACGGTGCATTTTGCCAAAAATACAAATTTCTACTCGATAGATTTTCTTCATTTTTTCCCTAAACGTAGAAAATCAGTAGAGAAAATGATTCATCGAAAGAAAAATTGGGGTCACCGTACGTCCAAGATCGTTAAATCCAGGCAAAGCTCTAGCAATGGCCATCTGCCCTATCATTTGTTTATTTTATGACTTAGCGCGCGCGCTCATGCATGACGTGGCATGTGAGTTTGCATGCTCAGTAAGGATGCGCAGAAACAATTAGCGCGAACGTCCTTAAATTCAGGTTCCACAGAAAATAAAATGAGCTAATCACGCATCACGAGAATACCCCTGTATGACCCTCTAACAAAGCAGACGGAATTCAACTCAACTAATTCCTTTTAACGTTATAAATAGCTTAAGCAAGAAAAGTGCGCTGTATGAAAAGCAAAGCGAGTAGATTGGGAGAAGGCTTGACAGGTGTCGTCTTAATTTACACAAAAAGTGTGAAGACGACATTACCTTTTCTTTCTATGTGAGCTATTTAAACAATTTACATAAAGCAATTTGTGATTATCGTCTTGAATGGGAATAGCTGAATCTCCCGGAAAATTGACGACCTTAAAATGAAATAATCTTCTACTTAAAATATTTGACGGTATCAAGGCATTAACAGTCAATATTATACATATATATTAAAAGCGACTCCCGGGCAGTTCAACGTTTAAGAGCCAAATTGAAGGGATTTTAATTTTTTTTTTCAAATAATGCAACGCTCTCTGGTTGTTAAAAATGTTATCTAAGAGAATATGTTACTTGAAGTTCTGTTTTATTTGCACAGAAAGTGTGAAACAGAAAAACGTAAAAACGAATCATACCTGTCCCTGATTGTAATTTGACTCTCCAAGATTTATGTCAATTACTAATATTTTTGGCTTCCAGTCATCATTCTACCATTTTACTTCATTTCAGTGTTTTGGTTCAAGTCGTTAGCTTTCTGTCTCAAGACGAGGGCCAAGATGGAAACTTGAGAAAATGTGCTCAGCTGTTCAGGAAAAAAAAAACATATGAAAGAGTGTTTTGTAGCGTCTTAATTTCCTCGGCTCTTTGTTTATGCAGCTCCCTACACATGCTTGGTATCTGTCACAGGCAGGTGTTGTTTAATAACACACCAAGGATATCCGCTGCTAATAGTTTCACAAACTTGAAAGCTTGAAAGGCCATCTATGATAATTAGGTTAACTATAAAGCTGTCTGCCTGTGCACCTTCCTGTTATATTGCCTGCGTCTGCTCACGAAACGTGGTTCAGGACGTCGAACTGCCAAAGGGAGCAATATTTACCAGTATCAATACGGTAACATAAAAAAAAACATGTTCGACGAAAATGCGACTTTGGTGTCGCTCACAAAGAATTTCTCAGCTACCAAGGAAAACGCTGAAAACAATACTCATGGAGTGTGTCTTGTAGGCGATTCCACAGTTGAAACGGTCATGAAAGCTCTAGCCTATTTCATCATCCTTATTGTTTCATTAGCTGGAAATATCTTTCTTATAGTGGTTATTCAAAAAAACAAGCAACTACGAAAATCGATCAACTACTTTGTTTTTAACATGGCCGTGTCCGATCTGTTTAATCCGTTGACCATCATGCCTACCACAATTGCCCACATCATTTCAGGCTCTCAGGCTTGGACGGTTGACAGTCCGCGACTACTTGGTGATATTTTGTGCAAACTTTCCTTCTTTCTACCTGATGTTTCATTTATTGTTTCCATCGAGAGCCTCTTGTTGATATCTATGGACAGGTTCGTCGCTGTTGTCTTCCCGTTTAAGGCCAAACTCATCACCCCTAAAGTTCGTTTCACTTGCATTGGTTGTTCGTGGATAGTCGCCATTGCAGTTCACGCGCCCTATTTCTACACTTTCAAACTGGTAATAGATCCCTACGATAAAAAACCACATTGCGCATCGGATTGGGGACCGGCATTTGATCATATAGAAACCCACAAGAGATTTATTACAGCGACTTTCATCATTTTTTTTCTTGTTCCAGTTTGTTTGTTAGCCACCGTGTATGGCTTCATTGCCTGGACCCTAAAAACTCAGAACAAAGAAACCGAGCTTCGGTTGTCTTGTCGTCAACAGCTTCGCGATCAGCAACACAAAAAAATTATCCGAATGTCAGTGGCCATAATTATTGCCTTCGCTGTTTGTACGTTTCCACTAATTGTTTTCACGTTCACTCTAATTTTCCTGTGGAATTGGGAAGTGCCACCCATTTGTGCACTACACACCGTGATTCCATTCACGTGTACTTTATGGTGCGTTTGTGGAGCGCAGTAAATCCTTGTATCTGTGTTATTTTCAACAAGAATTACCGGCATGCTTTTAAACAAATATCACTAATTCGCAGCAGCCGCAGGACATCAGCGAGGGACGGCAGCCGTCGCATGCAAACTGGAACGACTTCAATTTATCTCAAGCGTTTGTCGAAATCGAGTCCAGTTTGACTCTGATTAATGTTCATTTAATTTCAGAGGTATGAGAACGCAATCGCACCTCGGTCGATCACAATGTCTACTTTTATTACAAGTACTGTAACATTTAAATGAAAACCAGGTTTCATCTTTTAAGAAATATCGAAGTAGTAATTGTGGCGTTTCATGAATTGTAAATAAGGATGAGTAGGAGGCGGGAAAAGAACCCTGATGGATTTTTAATTTAGGCTGGGCATTAGTGAAAAATTTGAATCTGTCATTTGTCAATATTTGGGCAAAGGGTGTTTGTTCAGTTATAAAGCCAATGATTCCCGTGTAAATACCACTGACGTCTTCAGCCATTTTATAACACCATCAACCTCCTGTATTTAACATGTTGTAATCATAGCCTGATAAAGCAAAAACGATAGTAAGAATTGCGACTCTTGTGAGCAGTCTTAGCCAATATTCTTATCTTTAACTATTCTTAATATATATTTCCATAGATTGTTTCTCTAATCAGCTAAATTATCTCAATAATTATTTTAAATTAAATGGAAATGTACCTAGTTGTTACTATAGTTACTGTCACCGTTTGCGGAAGGTTAAATTATGGGAAGTTATCTTTAAAATGCAAATGAGCCCGGGCCAGATTTAGAACAATGGACAGATTTAGAACAATGTACTAGAAGATATATCGTATAAAATGATTTGAAGAAGTCTTTTCTTGAAGAAGTCTTTTCTTGCGCAATTCACATGTTTTCGTAGGTTAATAAAACCCACTTTAGAATTATACTGAGAAATTGTATCAACCAGCTGCACACTTAAGTTAGTTCACTGAAATATGGAGATCTTCTTAAAAAATAGAAAGAAACAAACACTCGGTAAAGTTCAGTGTACTAAAACTTTCTACCTTTATTGGTTGTCTTTGGCAGACGCTGTACGTCTATTTGTGTAAATAAAGTATAATCAATCAATGAATAATAGCAAATGATGAGAAAGTGATAATAAGCAAGAATTCAAATAAAGCGTAAACTTGCAACCATTGGATCAGTGGTTCCTTTACTACTTTGACTATGTTTTAGTTTGTATCTTAATTTTTTTTAAAGCAGAACCAAGTCCTGCCGACAAGTTTGCATCTTTATCATTTTCAACACCAAATTAAAGAAACATGCTGTGTTAAGAAAAACGAGGGAAGCCTTGCGGTAAAGAAATCTCAGTCGAAGATTTCTAGCCTTGATGAACATAAAATATAAAGCTTGATCTTGAGATTGACGATGCCAGGGTAGACTGAATGTTTCGTTGGCTTATTCGAAGTGCGATCATTCGTGTTTTCAGGTTAAATGAAATTAGACCTATAGACGAAAAGCCCCGTCAAAAAGCATCTTCCGTGACCTTTTTAGCCACCGGACCGCAATTTCTTTGTGCTCAGAGATTAAATTATTTGTAGTGAGCAACGAGAAAGCTACCAGATAAAGGCAAAATGTCTGTGCTCATGCATTGTGGATAGCCTTAATCTGCAAAACAGCATCGTAGATCAACGTAAAATGACCAAGTTCAGCGTAGTCTGTTGAACGCCAGTGGCAGCAGCTAATATTTCAGTATTTTTGTTTGGAATTGAACGCTGGCATTATATATTTTATAGGCTGAAGATGTTTTTTAGCCATAGGCGGGTACTAAACAGGTGTAAACAATTGCAAAATTTGAAGGTAAAACATAAAGTCATATTTTTCTACGCGTCCACTTTAGCGTCGCCGTCTTCTTTCTTAGGTTTCTAATGTTTGCAGGAAACAAGCAAAAAAAGAAAGACTGGTTACACCCTGCGAGAAGGGTTCCGTTGATCTTCCTCGGAAAATCTGTTCCGAATCTTTGATAAAGTCGACAGAGACTCTGTCCGCAGGGTGCTCTGTTTATGTTTTGGATGAATACATATTTCAAGCAGCGTAGCGTGCCAAAATTCGACGATGATCGAGTTTTCTTTTTTAGGGACGCGTCATCTTGGCGCACCAAATTGTCTGATACCCACGAAAGATAATAACATTTAACTAATTTTTACAGAAGCAGGCTTCTTAATTTTCGAAATTAGCTCGAAATTAATCTACAAGAGTTATTCATCCTTGCGCTCAAGCTCTAAATTGGTATATGTATATGAAAAAGCGAAATAGTGTCTTTTACCTGATAGCCACGGTTAACACGCTACGGTGGATCAAGCCAAACCTTGGGAGGCAAAACGTTTGCAGCCCTATCCGAGATTGTCTTCACGTGTTTTATTTACTCGTTCATGCTCGCAACCTGAATTTCAGGTGCCACCTTGAGTCGTACTCTCCATAGAAAACCAAGTCTATCTCGGGAGTAGGTGACCACCCCGGCTTCCTGTGTTTTGATGAATATTCCAAGCTGTGTGAACATCGACGGTCAACGTATCATTCCCTTCAACAGTTGCCTCGACTTAGCGCACAAAAGCAACTAAAATCATTAACAAGAAAAGGAAAAGCGATTTATTGGCACCAATAATATGATATAGCAGTTGTGTTTGCTTTGTTATAAGAAAGTTCATGTTAAACTGATCATGTTTAAAATCTGTGATTTTTTAAATTTATGGCTTGATCGGTCGGTCACAAGCTCGCTCTTGGTGAACAGAAAATCACGTAAATCTGATTGACTGGATTGTGGTCGTAGTTTTAATTGGAAATCTCATGTCAATGCAAGAAAAGATGAAGAAAATTATTTTTTAATCTTGATCAGCTAACTTCCTTGTACATAGACTGATTTGGTGGTAACCAGACACTCTTATTTCCTTTGAAAACATTTGATGCTTTGTCGTCGAAATCAGTGTCGGCCGTGATGAAGGCTAATGTAGGCTAGGAAATGAGGAATTCATATTTTTATCTTGATCAGCTCACTCGCTTTGACAAAGATTGATTTTGTATGATTCATAATTAAACAAATGATATATCGCTAACCCTTTCACATCCTTAGCACATGTAGCTCAGATTTCGGCAAAGTTTATGCAACCTCATGAATTTCTGGTACCATAGTCTAGCTTATACAAAGTGCGTCATTTTAAGAGGAAGATTGTTGTTTGATTTGAAACTTGACGATCAATACCACTTAGAAGGTAGAGTGTGAGATACCCAGTGACCCTAAATAGCTAAGTAATAAAATGGTATCTTTTATCGCCATCGAAGATACGTGACAGCACCAGTCTGGAGCACACAAAAGACAGTTTTCTCTTAATGCTTTAAAATATTGTTCTAGGTTATCTGGAGTTCTTTTAAAGCTCTGTGCTGATTATATTTTGGGCTACGCTATAAAATTTTATGTGATCGGTCATTCTAGGAGAATTTGAGTCTTCTCGCCGAATTTATGAGAGCTAAGTTTTCTTATTGGCTCGATCTCCGTCCATTCCGAAAATCATAGCTGACCTTTTTTTTTTTTGGCACCTCAAAGCCATTATTTTTTATCAATGCGAGAACAACAGGCATTTAAATTTCCCATATCGCAAAATTTCGACATGACAATTCTTTTAAGAAAATCGGAGAGGATATAAAGCCAATTTAACGAAACGCTGGGATCAGTCATTTTAATTCTTTCCTAGCTAGCCCCCAGAACACATTATTCTTGGTGAGTAGTTGAGCTTTTTAAATATTCGTTGTTTTGTCCATAAAACAGGATGTAAGACACCCTGCCCTGGGGGTTTAACTTTCCCTAAAACCCTTTGATTTAAAAGCTGTCAACTGAATAAAGATTACAATTCACACTTATCTCGAGTTGTGCGTTATATTATGAATAATGATGGCAAGTTTATATTCCACTATGTAATCATACAACGAAGAACAACGTTAATATATTTATTCAAGGTTTGCTATTTGATAAAATGTCAGGGGTCAGTGGCTGCAGAACATCGACTAGCAGGTGTTTTCTGGGGAAAACTTGCTCTAATTCTTGCTTTGAAGAGAACAAGAGAAGCAAAGATAAGCAATTCAATTTTCTCAACCGCAATTGCCTCTTCCATTTTTGTTCATTAAAGCCTTCCAAAAAATCATGTTCCCTTATTGTAAATAGAAATTTTAAATAAATACTTCTATTATGAACTTCAGAGAAATTCGAAAACCCACTTGAGGCAGATCGAATAACAGTTGTGACCTTCTTAGTCGGCTTCGGAGTTTATTTGAGTTGCACATGAAGAATCATTTTGCTGGTCAGGCATTCCAAACAGAAACCAGCAAATGCAAGAATTTGTATCCAGACTGAGTTCTACACGTTAATGAGCATACCCATTATATTTTCTTCTTCAGTTTTCAGTTAAAGGCGAAGAAAGTTCCTTCAGCAGGTTTATTCTATCCCCAGTTGTTGGGGTTTACAAGCTGTTGGTCGTGTTACGGATTTGCTCAGTATGTTTTCATGTTCATCTTTCGTAAATCCTTCAGTTTCCATACGGTGATATTTACTTGGACAGTTTTGAAACAAATCTCAACACCCAAAAGACATCCGTCGAATAAAAGAAACACGGAAAATTTCCAGTGTGACAACGTTTGTCGAAATCGAGTTCAGTTTAACGGTAATCGTCTAGTATCAAATATTCACTGAGAAGGTCATTTAATTTATTTTTTGAAGGAAGGAAGACAAACGGCGTTCTTTACAATCCGAATTACGGTTCTTTCAGTAGCGAGTGGTTTTTAGCGTGATCTCATATCATTACATCCTTCAAAAATTAAAGATTTTATAATTTGTCCTCAACGGAGCGCATTGTGGATGAATTGTAAATAAGAAAATAATAATAATGTTGACTGAACTAACGGTACAGGATTGGGGATCAGTTCGATTTGTTTATTAATCCCATCGAACAACTACCGCAATGGTCCTGAATATCTGCTACCATCTCCGTATTAGATCGTAACAGGAGCCATAATCAGGGAGTCCCTGATTATGGCTCCTGCTCGTAAGGCACTCAGTGTTCAGTTCAACCGTTGCGTGTAGATTGCCGATATCCATTAGAAAACCTGTCAATCTTTAATGTGTTAAGAAGAACTTTTCCACTTCCCAAAAAGCCTTACACATTGTATAATATTTGCCTCCCGTTGTCGGTAAAACGTGTTACATTTATGTTTTGAATTGAGCTTCTGATGCAAGTTTCCGTCATTGAAAGTTGTTTCATTAAAGACAGCTGTACAAGATGAACTTGCACTTGCACTGTGCGTTTTTGCTTTACTCCTATCGCCACTCAACATCAGCCGCTTGTGAATTGTGGTAACATCATAGAAACTTACTCTGGCGTTTTTTTATCCGGCAAAACTTTCTGCTTCTTACTGTGAAGATCAGCATTAAAGCCAATCCACATTAACAAACAAGAACGTTCGTGTCTAGGGTTACTATTCATCTGTAAAGCCAAGTCTTGAGCAATCAGATTTACAAGGAATGGGGAATGGGGATGGGGGAATTGAAAATGGAAAATTCATAATTGTTGAGATTAATTGTTTTTACTGCCAAACTAATCAAGCAGGAACATGTCGGCGAAACTAATGAACTGTCGTTAAAGTATTTTGTTTGACCGTAATAGAAAGAACGCCTGCTTTCTCAACAGTCCTTTAGTTGAATAATTGATCTGTTTGCTGTTTGCAGCTAATTTGGTGAATCTTTCAGGAGTCGTTTCAGAAAATGTTTACCAAGATGCTTTTGTTATTATCAAATATTCTCTTAGTGCTGAACTTTGAACACATTTTGTCTTAAACCGACCTGTGTTTTATGCTAATTAATTTTCGGTGCCTTCTGTCTGCCTTAATCAGAGCTACAATGGAGACAGGTTCTTTACTGCTCGTGCTACAAGCCTGTCTTTTAAATTCTTAATTAGAGGCACTTAGTCGGGAGGAAGTGATTTCCTGTCGTCGACAGCATCGCTGTCCAATTGCAGAGTCCCACGATTGCAATTAAAACCTCTTGTGGTTCGTTGGAGGATCGGGGCGTTTCTTGGGTGGATGTTTTGATCCGTGCACTCAGCATGTCGTTTGATTGCTGATTCGATGTTACTCGCGCACCCAATGGGAATACTCACCGGGTATTTTTGTCACATTATCATTTAATGTCGAGATGAAGGTTTTCACGAATCTTCTCTGGCCAGGTGTGCTGGTCTAATGCCTCCTGGTTTGCAATTAGGACCCAAAATTGGCAGGGTCACAGTTTTGTACTGTTGAGCTAGAAAATCAGCTACAACATTGTTCTAGTCTAACCGCGAACTGAGGTAAAACGTTTTCGTGACACAGCGCCCATATTGAAGTTCTTGGTCTATGAGTTTTCTATTCATTGGTAATTGAGTATATTTATTTTCTGGTGTACATTTTGAGGACCAACATGGCAGCCGTGGTAATGTTGTTGTTGTTTTTTTTTTTTACATGGGAGAAAATGAAAAAAAGATGCAAAGTTCTTCTCCTTTTAGAGAAGCCGGTCTAATAGCTGTGACTGACAGAGATCTAATGTTTTGAACTTCTTCATTTAGGGTTAAGTATTCAATCTCATTTTTTTTCTCTCTCTCTTAAGTTTATTCGGTGGAAGCAAAATCACCCAGCTGAGGAACACAGATTTCCAGTCACAGTCATCTCTCATTTACATGTAAGTCAGTGCTCTTCATTGTAAATGTCCACTTCAACGCTGTTCTCTGGAGATGATCCTAACCTTTTCTATCTTTTGTGACAGAGATTTGAGCCACAACAAAGTATTCCAGATAGAAACGGGGACGTTTCGAGATTTATCATCTCTGGAAACTTTGTAAGTTGCCTAAAATAATTAGTAAGAAAACATGATCAGATGTACTGGTTAACTCGTCAAACACGAGTTGTGAAGTCATATCCAATAAAAGAATACTATCATCAGAGCTTTATTTCTCTGCTTACTCACGAGAGGCCTGAGACGTAAAAGTAAACCACCATATTAAATACATGGCGAAAGTAATACAACTGATCGTTAATATTGGTATAATTCAATATAAACAAACGCGTGTAAGTTCACCTAACCCCAAAATATTTTTTCGCTTAAATAAATCTTTGCCCCTGTTCGAAACGCACTGCACCTTTTTAAACTAAATCTTGACTTTTTTATAAGCTGTAAAAGTTAGAAATCTAGCTATCATCTGTTGCACGACCGAGCTAGTAAGGGGCATGGGTCTATTCCTGGGTTGACGTCACAGACTGATTTACATCGCATTACTGAAGTCTTTGTAAACATGCATGCAAAGAAGTTTGTGACATCAACCCAGGAATAGACCTATACCCCTTACTTGCTCGGTCGTGGAACAGATGATGGCCAGATTTCTTAACTTCTACAACCTGTAAAAAGTCAAGATTAGGCTAAAAAGGGGCAAAAAGGTCGCAGTGCGTTTCAAACAGGTGCAAAGAGTCATTTAAGCGAAAAAAATATTTTGGGGTTAGGTGCACTTTTAGCGCCATATAGCACAACATAAATATTCTGCTCTTGTTTCATGTTCATAGGAGACTCAACAACAATTTTCTTAAGGAACTCAATGATGGCGTTTTTGGAGGACTATCTCGCCTTCAATCGTTGTAAGTTCTTGTAATTCGGAAAAAATATCGTAGACTGAAATGAAAGTTAAAAAGATACCCCCATTGACCTCTGAAATCATTTTTAAAAAAAGTATCATAATATCCTAGGTCGTAATGTAAAATACCTGTTGGCATTGAGAGGAGAACTAAAGTCTCCACAGACTAGACATTTAATTGTCGAAAGTAAATGCTATCGGCAAGTTATTTTTTGTCGACAGCTATCGCCGCCATATTGAAACGCATTGTGATTTGAGCATTGCGTAGTGAACCCGTGGATTCCAAAGTCGCGCTGACCTGACTTAGACACCTTCTCGTCCCCAGAGGCTGCACTCCTTTTGGTCAGCACCAAGGATCACGATCTCTTGGAAGGGTCCTTGGATGGCCAAACACCGGAAGTCTGTGATTCACGGACTCGCCGTCACCCTGAACCCAGAGACAAATCTGACCAATCTGATTGGCTGAGAATACGAAACAATACTCTTGCGAATCTTTGTGCTGACCAGAAGGAGCGTGGCCTCTGGGAACGAAAATGACTTTGAAATCGACAACTAACACTCCAAATTGTGAAATGCTCTCATCGGACAGAGTTAATTGAACTTATGTATAACTTTACAATAAGGTCATATCTTGCAGGATCTTAGTGAAAACCTCCTTTGCTGAACATCCAGGAAACGCGTTCTGGACAATTGACGAATTGGCAAATCATGTGAGCTTAGGTAGCCATTGAATAAAAAACTTTCACTTGGTATTTCTCTCAAGGTTTTATTTTAAATGAAGCTTCAAAACGACTATTATTATATACTAAAAACAAGTGACTTTCTTTGCTACTTCAGGAGCTTAAGATTTAACCGTATTCACATCGTCAACAGAAATACTTTAGATACACGAGGCGACTGTCACCATCTGTAAGTATTAGGTGGTCTGTTTAGGGGATAACTGGTAGGATTGAATTATACTTAACCGTCCAGAAAGAATGAAGGAAAAACTGACAAATCCTTTATTATGTTTATCGCCTTTTTCTAAACCATCCAATACGATGATTTATTGATGATGATCTAAATATATTACCGTTAAAAATTCAAAAAGAAATAATTTGATTGATTTGAGATGGCTTCCAATCAGACGAGAGAAGGGACATCACTTTACTAAAAATCAACATTTAAAGCACGTTATACGCCTTTTTGGACATCCTAATTGTCCCACTAGGAAGCAAAGCTCTGGTAACACTACCAGGCTATAGTCGTTGAAAAGCTTTGAGGATATTGCTGCGTCCTCTATTTAATAGTCTCCGAAATAGTTAAAAGTTATAGTGATTATTACAATTTTAGTTGCAATTACATAAATTCTTAAACTGCATGCTTATCTCAATGAAAATTACTCTATTCCCACGAGACACATCACTCCTATACATTTTAATTGTGAGTATTTTAACTTTGTACACATATCTTGTGTGCACAAGTAAATAACTGTTTCTTGTATTTATTGGTTTGCCGGATTTAGTTTTCGCAGATTTTGTAATTTATTGGTTAGTAACAGATTATTATTACTATCGTACGTGTAACAAAATTCTCGATCGTGGTTGGTTCTCCACGTGCCTATTCGTCACGTAAATCGGGGAGATCACTTGGGTTTCAATTACAGGTATTCAGTTTCAACTTTTTGTAATAGGATGCCCCCGTGATCCGCACGTCAATTCACGGGCTTAATGGCTTTCTTCGCAATGTTTCGAACAGTTTTCAAACTTGCGAAAAGGGCTACAGACATTTTGCTCAAAAAAGGTTCTCAAAGACGTTTTTCTTTCTGAAATTTGTTATAGATAAGGTTAATCAATAATTAATAATTTAATTACTACTACTACTACTACTTATTATTATTATTATTGTTAAATCAAACGAATTGCAAATACAAGCAAGGTGTACTTAAAGATGAAAAATTACATAAGGTTTTCGAATAAAATCCGCCATTAGGTTAGAATCGTTTAGATACTTTTACGTCATATCAACTGCTGTCTTTTTGTAAAATAATAATCAGAAAATGCTTTTCGAAGGTCATCAAGAAGGCAAGGCAAACTGATTATGTGGAATATAGGGTCCGTTTATATACATGACTGTTTTAAATTAAACTCACTGATATCTGTCACTTCTTAGTTAAATGCTCACTCTTGAGGAATTCTTTCATTTATTTTGCATGTTTTTTGCTAGGTACCTTGATAACAACCTTATCAGGAGTATTCAGGAGAGGCATTCGCTTCTCTTTCACAGCTGGAACATTTGTAAGTTTTTCTGAACATTGGCTATCTACAGAATTTAGTTTTCATTACTGAAACGTCGTTGTGAAGCTGTAAGTTTATCCATATGTCTCAAGCGCATCTAACTGATTGCTTCGCGATTTAACGTGCATCATACAGTTTGACCACCGGGAGGTTTGGGTACAAGACGTGCGAGTCTTGTTCTCATCCTCTGCAGAAACGAGAACGTCATTTCACTCTGAAACCTGACGCAGCAAGAATCAGGAGTAGGCATCTCGTTTATTGATAGCTAGACACGGCATACATGATAAACATCAGAAACTACAGCTACGAGACGTAGGCTAACAATAATGTCAATATGTACAAACTGTAATAACCTTTCAGAAATATTAAATATAATAACAAAAAAGATAACAAATACAAGAAAATTTACAGAACGGTAGCGAGAGATGCCGTCAAGTGACCTTGAAATCTGCAAAGAACACCTTATATACCTGATAACAAAATAATCACGCACACTGTCAAAATAACTCAGGCGACAAATACCAACACGTCTGTATGGAAAGCACTGAAGCAACGCCTGTGCATTCCTTGACGCGAGAAAATACATGTTGCTTGCATGAGGCGCAGCCGAGAGCAACTTTAAGCTCCTTTCGTTTCTTCTAAGGAACTTCCTTTGTGCATCATAACTGTAGCAGTCTAATGCTAACTAAAAGCAGCTGTCAATTGTTTTATAAAAGTGCCACCGCCCAGAAAAAAGTTTCTGGTCAAGGGAAGTTCTCTTGACTCTCGCTGTGGGCGTAGATTAGTACTTAGTTTGTTAGCGCCGCTTTGGCAACTTTAGTTATAAATACCGCGGCGGTAATTCAAAAGTGGATTCCACGAGTCACCTTAAGCTAGATGACAGAGCGTCTGAACAGTGCGCAGAAGGTCGAAGAAGGTTAGAGTCTCAATACTAGCTGGGAAAATCTTCGAATTGTTTTATAAAAACATATAAAAACAAAAACAAAAAGAATCTTTATAGTAGTCAATGCTCTTAGCTACACTCAGTTGGTTCACAGGTATGCCACTTAAATTGCTTTTTTACTGTGTTTCCACGAAATTTTACCATTCTGTACTATTTCATTTACCAGAAATCAGAGGTATTCGAAAAATACTTCTCTTATCAAACGCCCTCACAGAAAATATGTGGCCGTAATAAATTAATATATCGTGCCTTCATCTATGAATTTGATACCGTGTATAATTAAAGCTTATAATGATGATGATGATGATCAGTATGCCTGTTCATTTCTACCTGCCAGCCTGTCGTTTTGTTCCTCTTCGTGTTTGCCCATTGAGCTGCTGTCTGGCTGTCATTCTGTCTGTCTGGTCAGTCTGTCTTTCTGTCATTCTGTCTTTCAGTCTGTCTGTCATTCAGCCTGTCTACCAGTTAGTCTGTCTGTCAGTCAGTCTGTGTGTGTGTCTGTCAGTCCGTCTGTCAGTCAGTCTGTCTGTCTGTCTGTCAGTCAGCCTGTCAGTCAGTCAGTCTGTTTGTCTGTCTGTCAATCTGTCTGTCGCCCCTCTGTCATTCTGGCAGTACGTCATTCTGTCTGTCTGTCCTGCCTGCCTGCCTGTCTATCAGTCTATCTGTCTGTCTGTCTGTCTGTCTGTCTGTCTATCAGTCTATCTGTCTTTCTGTCTGTCTGCCCTTTTAAGCCATGTTGCTTTAAGTGAATTATACTGTCTCTTTAGGCACCTACACAACAACAACCTTAAAAGGCTCACCAATACTGTCTTTACTGGCCTACGGTCACTCACAACACTGTAAGTCAACTATTTATTCGGTTTTATTATTGTATTAATTGTAGTATCTGTTGTCCTAGTTACAGAGTATTAAAAATCATTATTTTAACTTATTTTTGGAATATAGGCGTCTACATGCGAATGGAATTGTTGAAAGTGAAATAACGACGGATACTTTTGCGGACCTAGTCAACCTAGAGAAATTGTGAGTATTGTAGCAGGTTGGCTGCTTGTCTCGGAATTGTTTTTTGTGTACGCTATGTTACACAATACTATACAATCACTACCAATCAGTGACAACTATCGCTTTCTTGTCTATTTCTGTGACTCCTATCTGTCTATAAAGTCGTAAATGTACAGTCAGACCTTTGGGCGCTTTCTGTCCATTATCCTGAAGTATCCGAGCTTTGAAGCTAAGCTGACAGCTGACGGCAGAAATGAAATGTTGGCTTATAGAAATAAAATAAAGGCAAAGAAAAAACTTTAGAGAAGTGGATTCAGGCGATAAAATTAATTATAATAAGAAAAAAACAATCAAGGACCTAACTAGCTGCAGCTGATTCTCAGACCGTCCAGGTCGTTCGCGGCTTTTTCAGAGGGAGACAGCACGTGAAAAAAGCCGCCGCGAACGACCTGGACCGTCTGAGAATTCATGCTAGGGCCTAACTGTCCTCAAAATAAATTTACACATTAGGTCCAATGCTCGAGCACAAAGTAACAAAATTCCTGGTGAAGTGAGACTTATCATGTCCCCGAGGCTTTTAACAAGTAAAAAAAGACGCGCTATTAAGATTTAAGAAAGGTTTCGTTCCCTTATTAGAACCTTGGACAGCTTATTCTCTGCTGCTATGCTAAGAAGGCATACATGATTTACACTGTGAATCACCCTTGAATGAGTTCTCCAGTTGTGAGGACATGATGAAGAACCCAGCGGTACGCGTCTGCCTTTGGATACTAGGCATCATAGCATTATTTGGCAATCTATCAGTCATTTTCTGGAGGCTGGTGCACAGTGACGATAGCAAGGTGCAGTCATCTCTGCTGACAGCAACCTCGCCTTTTCTGATTTCCTGATGGAGTCTACTCATCATTCTTGCAGTGCAGGACACGCGGTTGGCAGGGTGAATACTTCAGCATGACGTGCAGTGGGAGAGTGGGTACCCTATGTCAGGTGACGGGTGCCCTATCTATGCTATCTAGCGAAGGTAAGTTGGTACTGTTTTGCAACTTAATTTTTATTATTGTGAAATTTGGCCACCACCCAAAGAGAATTCAGAAGCTGACGTTTCGAGCGTTAGCCCTGTACGTCGGAGCGAATCGAGGAATTGTGGGTTGTGTGTGGTTGTATATACAGAAATTGGAGCTACCTATTGGTTGTTCTAGCAACGTGGAAAAACAACAGAAAAATTAGTTGAATGAAAGCGTGCTGATACCGTTAGGATTAAGAGTTCCGATTTGAAAAATAAATTTTTGTTCTAGAGTTTTGCGACTTCTGTGCTTCCTTGATGTTATGGGAGAGGCAGCAGACTGCCAATGTTGCTTGGAATGATTCGGGAGATTAAAGTGCTCCAGTAACCGGTTTAGATGCGTTTTGTCGTCTTTCTCAACGTCGCGAAGATGTTCCGGAATCGGTCGCCTAGTCGTCTACCTGTTTCGCCGATATATAACTTTTTGCAAAGAGTGCAAGTTATACAGTAGATGACATTGTTTGAGGTACATGTAAAATGATCACTGATCTTAATTAATAGATCGCTGGGCCCGACAAATTTCTCAACGTTGCAAATGAAAGGACATGTTTGCAACGTGCGCGGTGCATTTAAAAGTACCGGGTTGTTCACTCTTCTGGAAAAGCACTTCTGACTAAAACGTTACCTATTGTTGTTTGTCGCGTTTGAATGAAATTAATGGCGGTTGCAAAAGATTCTACCAGTGATCGGGATCATTTGGTGAAGTAATTTAAAAATTTTTTAGAATGATGGATTTTACTGCGTGGTTGTGAGGGTGAAATGTGGAGAGTGAATGGAATTCTACTGATTATTCTCCTGAAGACGATTGACAAGAGTTGAAAAATTCCTCTCGGCCGGCGTTCAACTTCAAGCCTTGTCCATGATAAAGAGGAATGACTCTAACACCTCGGACCCAAGAGATATTTTTCGGGGGACGCTTCAGCCTCGAGGAATCTAAGTGGACTCCCCCAGAGGGCCAGTTCGGCCTCTTAGATTTTTTCATCAGTAAATGCCGTCATGACATTCCGTAAACTAAATTTCAATCGCTAACACCAGATGTTCCAACCTTTCTTGCGGAAGAGGAAGGGCGAGGTGCTAGAAAAATCTTAGGTAAGTGCAGAGGACATAATTGTCCAAACGGCCGCCTGGCTGAACTAGTTTTAACACTAAACTGTTTTTCATTCGCTGACATTATTATAAACAAATCAATGGTTGTGGCCATGGGTACCAAAATGGGACCCAGCTACGCCAATCTTTTCGTAGGCTACAATTGAACACCAATTTTTCAATCAATACATGGCCCTAAACCTGACCTCTACCGTCCGCTACATTGACGAC
>JAHPZR010039983.1:0-7500 GCA_019787425.1 Platygyra sinensis | reverse complement strand
TTTATAGATCTGCGGTGTAATTAAAGAGGATGAAAACAAACTCATCCGTATGTCCTCTTGTGCTCGGATCAGTATTTGTAAAGGCCGACTCGCGCGCAACGCCGTTCAGTATTTCGTAACATGATATGGAAATTAAACTGATATTGAACTACCATTTAATTCATCTGCAGGTTGCACTTTTTTGTTGAGCGAGCTATGTACATTGCCATAGCAAATCACATCCTGAATATGGTACGCGATGCTTTCGCACCATACGGCTACCCCAACAGTCCGTACAACTGGGGCAGCTCTTGGGTCGTATCCCTTTTGTTCGTGTGCCCCTTGATATTCACCACCCTTGAACAGACTCCGGAGGGGTGCACGCGTTGTGTGCTGATCGAGCCAAGTCTGGGAAAGATGTGGATGTTCCAGTGGAGTGAATACATGTACGTGGCTATTGTGCCTCTGCTTGCCATTTGGTTTTATCGCAGTAAGAACGCCGAGCATCCAGACTATGAAGCCGTTCACAAAGCAGGTACGGCCACGGTAACAACGAAGCCTTCATTTTATCTTGGCCAAAAACGTTTGAACCAAATTTACAAAGTTTGTTAAGGTTTCTTTTGGGCGACTCGTTCTTCTGAGTTTTCAGTTCATAATTAAAATGAGATAATACTGAAAAATAAAATTGATATCATGTATCCGTTCCATAAACGCCCCGGGCGATAACCGTGTCCCTCTCTCCCTGAAAATAAGCTCTCCCAAGATAAGCCCTCCCACTAATCAATCGATACAAGTGACCGATGATTAGATCGCCGGATAGAGGCCCATTAAATAATAGGTCTTATTAAGAGAAAGATGAAATGTTTCAAATTATCAGTCCCAAGTAACTGTGGAACTGTTTTTGAATATTATTTAACAAATAAAGAAACCTAAGCCGTGTATTACACTGTAAAGTAAGTAATGTTTATTTCATGTAAAATATACACAAAAGGAAACGTGAGAGGTTATCCCTTTCAAGGACGTTCCCTACATAACATATAAAAGATCTGCTACAATATAAAATTTAAATCTGTTAAATATAAAATTTAAAAATAATTAAGAATGCCTAAAAATTTACAAAATCCCACAATGCTTTTTGAGTTTATCACGAAAAATGCTAAAATGCTAAATTTCTTTGAGTGCCTTTGACATTTTAGAGCGCTAGAGACCTGGGAAATGTAAAAAAAAACACGATCCGTAGGCGAGTCTTTTCTACATTTCAATCGAGTGTTCTCAAACTGTTTTATCACAGTGTGATCAGTACACGGCTTACAATAGGCTCCTTCATTTGCTTTATGATATAGATTTCACACGCGCAGAACAATAAAACACACATTTCTATGTTTTGACCAATCAGAGTGCGCGCAGGGTCCTATCCATATTATAAATTGTGATATTATAGTATCTTCAGGTAACGACCTTTTTAGCCTGTCTATCACTACGTTCAGAGAGGCTTTTCGTGTGGCTTTCAAGTATTCATTTTCGGAAGCGGTTTGCCTGCCAAATAAAACCCAACGTTAACACTGACTATTCTTTCCGATCATTGCATTATTTCCCCACCGACATAAGGTTATGATTGCTACCTCTCCCAACCCCATCGCCTTCGGTTTTTAACCGTCATTGTTAATTAGCAAGATTTTAACGAAAGACTTTACTTTTTTCAAGGCCTAGAGGATGTTGGTGGTAAAGTCAAGATGAATTTACGCTCCATGTGCTCCACATTCGCATTTACCATCTTTCTCTGTACCAGTCCAGCTCGTCTTACCGAGATCTCAGGCGGAGACTTTGATTTATGGCCTGGACACCAGGTTATCTTTTTCTTTATTCCCCGGTTGCTGATTTATGGGCAGACCATGATATTCACTGGAGTTTATGCCAATCACTATCCGTGCTTTTACCAAGGAGCCAAGATTGCTGCAGCAAGATTGTGGAGTTGCCGTAAGATACCAGAGAAGATGATTACTGGACAAGAAGATGACATTAAAGAGCTTCTGTCATAGTGGTAAAATTATGTACTGGGACTTTTCGTTAAATGTCTTCCTGTACTTTTCCCACTAGTGAACAGAGTTTATCCCATGATTTCTTTTTAGATACTTCGTCCTATACGGAACTTTTCTGTTGGTTTTAGACACGGCTGTGTAAAATGCTTGGCGACAATAATAAGTGCAATATAACACAAATTATACCAGTTTAAAGTAGTTCTATAATTTCTTTAGTGTTTAAGGTGGCCGAACACAGTTTTCAAGTGCCTATGCCTAATTCACCATTAGTTTTAGAATATTTATGCTTTGGGGCCCGTTTTCGCAAGAGGCAAGGTTAATTACTGAAGTATTTATTCTCGCATTTTGACTAGGGTGTGTGCTGTTGCCATGGCAACGGAGCTGGTTAAAACAAGGCTTCAATAATGGTTTTTGTTTATTTAAAAAAAAATCCAGTCGTTAGATTGTTTTTATCTTTTGCACACTACGAATTGACATAAAATCCCTTCTGTCAACACTGTTCTAATAAAATTTTGACATAGCTAGGCGATTTTCGTAATTTGCCCTTAATCGTTTTCTGTATTATTTAAAATTCCCTATGTCAAAATTCAGATTTTTCGTGATAGATCATTCACGTGGTCTCTGATCTATTTTTTTGCCAAATTTCTTGAAATTCTAACGACTGGATCGTTAGAAATCGGCACGTTTCTGCTAAAGCAATCGGTCTCAGTTTTTCGAGCAACTGCGCATGCGTTGCAGTAAAGGTAATTTCCTACTGCGCACGATTTTCGCGTCATCAGCGCGCGCACATGGGCGCGTGCACGGGCAAAACGTAAAAGAGATTTTCCTCAAACTATGCTCGATAATGGAATAAATTCTCCTTTTCTCTTAAACGAGCACGGTGACCCCAGATTTTTTTTTCAGGTATTTGCTAAGAACAGTCTAATGAAGAACATATTTGAAGAGAAAAAAAAGTTTGATAGTAGAACACAATTTGTTTTGGAAAATAGTTCCCAACTGGGTGTGTTTTGGCCATGGCGAGGACCTCAAGCTAACCGCGGAAATGTCCGAAAAAGTGCAATATTCCCGCAAACAATCTTGCAATCAAAAACCGCTTAAGGTGGCTCTATATAGTATTTTACAAAGCTTAGCATATTACATATGCATAAATAATTTCTCCCTTGGCAAATGGTTCGCGCGCCAAAAATACTATATAGAGCCACCTTAAGGTGGCTGGTTACAGTTTCCAGTACTTTTCAAGACTTAGAGTTTGATGGGTCATGGGTCATTAATAGCCATTCTATACCGGTTGACGCCAAAATCATGAAATCAACGAACTGCCCAATCATCGGGGAACAAGTCGCTGTTAAGTTTGTGGCACAATAGGTTACCATAGCAACAATATAGCCTGCTAAAAACACCCTTAATTTTAGCTTTAAGCGTTTTTAACTCAAAAACGAGCTCGGTGACCCCCATATTTTATTATCGAATTGTAATCAGCGTGATAAGATGCAACGTTTTGCAAAGTTTAAAAAAATTCTGCGAAGGGGGTTCAGAGCCACCTTAAATTTTTCAAGACAAAACTTTGTGCCTTTCAAGTAACCAAGATTTAATTCTGTACGAATGTGATTCGAACTTTTACCGCGCAACCAGTAAAAATACCACATTTTAAGTGCCTGCTGACGCGTAAACAAGTACGGTGACCTCATTTTTTATTGCATTTTTATAATGTTCATATCATGAATGTTCATTACGCCAAGTTACAAACCTAAAGAAAATTATCTAGGAAGTCATAATACTAAGTTTAAATTAGCTGAAAATATTGAAACTGACTTACAGAAAATAAAGGCAAAGGATTTCTACTGGCTACTAAATGAAAAGACCAATAATTCGTTTCCTACCGGCCCGAAAAAATATGGGGGTCACCGAGCTCGTTTTTGAGTTAAAAACGCTTAAAGCTAAAATTAAGGGTGTTTTTAGCAGGCTATATTGTTGCTATGGTAACCTATTGTGCCACAAACTTAACAGCGACTTGTTCCCCGATGATTGGGCAGTTCGTTGATTTCATGATTTTGGCGTCAACCGGTATAGAATGGCTATTAATGACCCATGACCCATCAAACTCTAAGTCTTGAAAAGTACTGGAAACTGTAACCAGCCACCTTAAGGTGGCTCTATATAGTATTTTTGGCGCGCGAACCATTTGCCAAGGGAGAAATTATTTATGCATATGTAATATGCTAAGCTTTGTAAAATACTATATAGAGCCACCTTAAGCGGTTTTTGATTGCAAGATTGTTTGCGGGAATATTGCACTTTTTCGGACATTTCCGCGGTTAGCTTGAGGTCCTCGCCATGGCCAAAACACACCCAGTTGGGAACTATTTTCCAAAACAAATTGTGTTCTACTATCAAACTTTTTTTTCTCTTCAAATATGTTCTTCATTAGACTGTTCTTAGCAAATACCTGAAAAAAAAATCTGGGGTCACCGTGCTCGTTTAAGAGAAAAGGAGAATTTATTCCATTATCGAGCATAGTTTGAGGAAAATCTCTTTTACGTTTTGCCCGTGCACGCGCCCATGTGCGCGCGCTGATGACGCGAAAATCGTGCGCAGTAGGAAATTACCTTTACTGCAACGCATGCGCAGTTGCTCGAAAAACTGAGACCGATTGCTTTAGCAGAAACGTGCCGATTTCTAACGATCCAGTCGTTAGAATTTCAAGAAATTTGGCAAAAAAATAGATCAGAGACCACGTGAATGATCTATCACGAAAAAATCTGAATTTTGACATAGGGAATTTTAAATAATACAGAAAACGATTAAGGGCAAATTACGAAAATCGCCTAGCTATGTCAAAATTTTATTAGAACAGTGTTGACAGAAGGGATTTTATGTCAATTCGTAGTGTGCAAAAGATAAAAACAATCTAACGACTGGATTTTTTTTTAAATAAACAAAAACCATTATTGAAGCCTTGTTTTAACCAGCTCCGTTGCCATGGCAACAGCACACACCCTAGTCAAAATGCGAGAATAAATACTTCAGTAATTAACCTTGCCTCTTGCGAAAACGGGCCCCAAAGCATAAATATTCTAAAACTAATGGTGAATTAGGCATAGGCACTTGAAAACTGTGTTCGGCCACCTTAAACACTAAAGAAATTATAGAACTACTTTAAACTGGTATAATTTGTGTTATATTGCACTTATTATTGTCGCCAAGCATTTTACACAGCCGTGTCTAAAACCAACAGAAAAGTTCCGTATAGGACGAAGTATCTAAAAAGAAATCATGGGATAAACTCTGTTCACTAGTGGGAAAAGTACAGGAAGACATTTAACGAAAAGTCCCAGTACATAATTTTACCACTATGACAGAAGCTCTTTAATGTCATCTTCTTGTCCAGTAATCATCTTCTCTGGTATCTTACGGCAACTCCACAATCTTGCTGCAGCAATCTTGGCTCCTTGGTAAAAGCACGGATAGTGATTGGCATAAACTCCAGTGAATATCATGGTCTGCCCATAAATCAGCAACCGGGGAATAAAGAAAAAGATAACCTGGTGTCCAGGCCATAAATCAAAGTCTCCGCCTGAGATCTCGGTAAGACGAGCTGGACTGGTACAGAGAAAGATGGTAAATGCGAATGTGGAGCACATGGAGCGTAAATTCATCTTGACTTTACCACCAACATCCTCTAGGCCTTGAAAAAAGTAAAGTCTTTCGTTAAAATCTTGCTAATTAACAATGACGGTTAAAAACCGAAGGCGATGGGGTTGGGAGAGGTAGCAATCATAACCTTATGTCGGTGGGGAAATAATGCAATGATCGGAAAGAATAGTCAGTGTTAACGTTGGGTTTTATTTGGCAGGCAAACCGCTTCCGAAAATGAATACTTGAAAGCCACACGAAAAGCCTCTCTGAACGTAGTGATAGACAGGCTAAAAAGGTCGTTACCTGAAGATACTATAATATCACAATTTATAATATGGATAGGACCCTGCGCGCACTCTGATTGGTCAAAACATAGAAATGTGTGTTTTATTGTTCTGCGCGTGTGAAATCTATATCATAAAGCAAATGAAGGAGCCTATTGTAAGCCGTGTACTGATCACACTGTGATAAAACAGTTTGAGAACACTCGATTGAAATGTAGAAAAGACTCGCCTACGGATCGTGTTTTTTTTTACATTTCCCAGGTCTCTAGCGCTCTAAAATGTCAAAGGCACTCAAAGAAATTTAGCATTTTAGCATTTTTCGTGATAAACTCAAAAAGCATTGTGGGATTTTGTAAATTTTTAGGCATTCTTAATTATTTTTAAATTTTATATTTAACAGATTTAAATTTTATATTGTAGCAGATCTTTTATATGTTATGTAGGGAACGTCCTTGAAAGGGATAACCTCTCACGTTTCCTTTTGTGTATATTTTACATGAAATAAACATTACTTACTTTACAGTGTAATACACGGCTTAGGTTTCTTTATTTGTTAAATAATATTCAAAAACAGTTCCACAGTTACTTGGGACTGATAATTTGAAACATTTCATCTTTCTCTTAATAAGACCTATTATTTAATGGGCCTCTATCCGGCGATCTAATCATCGGTCACTTGTATCGATTGATTAGTGGGAGGGCTTATCTTGGGAGAGCTTATTTTCAGGGAGAGAGGGACACGGTTATCGCCCGGGGCGTTTATGGAACGGATACATGATATCAATTTTATTTTTCAGTATTATCTCATTTTAATTATGAACTGAAAACTCAGAAGAACGAGTCGCCCAAAAGAAACCTTAACAAACTTTGTAAATTTGGTTCAAACGTTTTTGGCCAAGATAAAATGAAGGCTTCGTTGTTACCGTGGCCGTACCTGCTTTGTGAACGGCTTCATAGTCTGGATGCTCGGCGTTCTTACTGCGATAAAACCAAATGGCAAGCAGAGGCACAATAGCCACGTACATGTATTCACTCCACTGGAACATCCACATCTTTCCCAGACTTGGCTCGATCAGCACACAACGCGTGCACCCCTCCGGAGTCTGTTCAAGGGTGGTGAATATCAAGGGGCACACGAACAAAAGGGATACGACCCAAGAGCTGCCCCAGTTGTACGGACTGTTGGGGTAGCCGTATGGTGCGAAAGCATCGCGTACCATATTCAGGATGTGATTTGCTATGGCAATGTACATAGCTCGCTCAACAAAAAAGTGCAACCTGCAGATGAATTAAATGGTAGTTCAATATCAGTTTAATTTCCATATCATGTTACGAAATACTGAACGGCGTTGCGCGCGAGTCGGCCTTTACAAATACTGATCCGAGCACAAGAGGACATACGGATGAGTTTGTTTTCATCCTCTTTAATTACACCGCAGATCTATAAATTTCGGAGAAGACATTGTCCTTGGATCCCCCTACTAGCTCTTACTAGGACCTTCGTTCGGTCATCATTTGACTCGTAATAGTAATTGGACCGAGTGGAGTACAGTACAATTCAT
>JAHPZR010039981.1:5000-12314 GCA_019787425.1 Platygyra sinensis | reverse complement strand
TTGTACTGTACTCCACTCGGTCCAATTACTATTACGAGTCAAATGATGACCGAACGAAGGTCCTAGTAAGAGCTAGTAGGGGGATCCAAGGACAATGTCTTCTCCGAAATTTATAGATCTGCGGTGTAATTAAAGAGGATGAAAACAAACTCATCCGTATGTCCTCTTGTGCTCGGATCAGTATTTGTAAAGGCCGACTCGCGCGCAACGCCGTTCAGTATTTCGTAACATGATATGGAAATTAAACTGATATTGAACTACCATTTAATTCATCTGCAGGTTGCACTTTTTGTTGAGCGAGCTATGTACATTGCCATAGCAAATCACATCCTGAATATGGTACGCGATGCTTTCGCACCATACGGCTACCCCAACAGTCCGTACAACTGGGGCAGCTCTTGGGTCGTATCCCTTTTGTTCGTGTGCCCCTTGATATTCACCACCCTTGAACAGACTCCGGAGGGGTGCACGCGTTGTGTGCTGATCGAGCCAAGTCTGGGAAAGATGTGGATGTTCCAGTGGAGTGAATACATGTACGTGGCTATTGTGCCTCTGCTTGCCATTTGGTTTTATCGCAGTAAGAACGCCGAGCATCCAGACTATGAAGCCGTTCACAAAGCAGGTACGGCCACGGTAACAACGAAGCCTTCATTTTATCTTGGCCAAAAACGTTTGAACCAAATTTACAAAGTTTGTTAAGGTTTCTTTTGGGCGACTCGTTCTTCTGAGTTTTCAGTTCATAATTAAAATGAGATAATACTGAAAAATAAAATTGATATCATGTATCCGTTCCATAAACGCCCCGGGCGATAACCGTGTCCCTCTCTCCCTGAAAATAAGCTCTCCCAAGATAAGCCCTCCCACTAATCAATCGATACAAGTGACCGATGATTAGATCGCCGGATAGAGGCCCATTAAATAATAGGTCTTATTAAGAGAAAGATGAAATGTTTCAAATTATCAGTCCCAAGTAACTGTGGAACTGTTTTTGAATATTATTTAACAAATAAAGAAACCTAAGCCGTGTATTACACTGTAAAGTAAGTAATGTTTATTTCATGTAAAATATACACAAAAGGAAACGTGAGAGGTTATCCCTTTCAAGGACGTTCCCTACATAACATATAAAAGATCTGCTACAATATAAAATTTAAATCTGTTAAATATAAAATTTAAAAATAATTAAGAATGCCTAAAAATTTACAAAATCCCACAATGCTTTTTGAGTTTATCACGAAAAATGCTAAAATGCTAAATTTCTTTGAGTGCCTTTGACATTTTAGAGCGCTAGAGACCTGGGAAATGTAAAAAAAAAACACGATCCGTAGGCGAGTCTTTTCTACATTTCAATCGAGTGTTCTCAAACTGTTTTATCACAGTGTGATCAGTACACGGCTTACAATAGGCTCCTTCATTTGCTTTATGATATAGATTTCACACGCGCAGAACAATAAAACACACATTTCTATGTTTTGACCAATCAGAGTGCGCGCAGGGTCCTATCCATATTATAAATTGTGATATTATAGTATCTTCAGGTAACGACCTTTTTAGCCTGTCTATCACTACGTTCAGAGAGGCTTTTCGTGTGGCTTTCAAGTATTCATTTTCGGAAGCGGTTTGCCTGCCAAATAAAACCCAACGTTAACACTGACTATTCTTTCCGATCATTGCATTATTTCCCCACCGACATAAGGTTATGATTGCTACCTCTCCCAACCCCATCGCCTTCGGTTTTTAACCGTCATTGTTAATTAGCAAGATTTTAACGAAAGACTTTACTTTTTTCAAGGCCTAGAGGATGTTGGTGGTAAAGTCAAGATGAATTTACGCTCCATGTGCTCCACATTCGCATTTACCATCTTTCTCTGTACCAGTCCAGCTCGTCTTACCGAGATCTCAGGCGGAGACTTTGATTTATGGCCTGGACACCAGGTTATCTTTTTCTTTATTCCCCGGTTGCTGATTTATGGGCAGACCATGATATTCACTGGAGTTTATGCCAATCACTATCCGTGCTTTTACCAAGGAGCCAAGATTGCTGCAGCAAGATTGTGGAGTTGCCGTAAGATACCAGAGAAGATGATTACTGGACAAGAAGATGACATTAAAGAGCTTCTGTCATAGTGGTAAAATTATGTACTGGGACTTTTCGTTAAATGTCTTCCTGTACTTTTCCCACTAGTGAACAGAGTTTATCCCATGATTTCTTTTTAGATACTTCGTCCTATACGGAACTTTTCTGTTGGTTTTAGACACGGCTGTGTAAAATGCTTGGCGACAATAATAAGTGCAATATAACACAAATTATACCAGTTTAAAGTAGTTCTATAATTTCTTTAGTGTTTAAGGTGGCCGAACACAGTTTTCAAGTGCCTATGCCTAATTCACCATTAGTTTTAGAATATTTATGCTTTGGGGCCCGTTTTCGCAAGAGGCAAGGTTAATTACTGAAGTATTTATTCTCGCATTTTGACTAGGGTGTGTGCTGTTGCCATGGCAACGGAGCTGGTTAAAACAAGGCTTCAATAATGGTTTTTTGTTTATTTAAAAAAAAATCCAGTCGTTAGATTGTTTTTATCTTTTGCACACTACGAATTGACATAAAATCCCTTCTGTCAACACTGTTCTAATAAAATTTTGACATAGCTAGGCGATTTTCGTAATTTGCCCTTAATCGTTTTCTGTATTATTTAAAATTCCCTATGTCAAAATTCAGATTTTTCGTGATAGATCATTCACGTGGTCTCTGATCTATTTTTTTGCCAAATTTCTTGAAATTCTAACGACTGGATCGTTAGAAATCGGCACGTTTCTGCTAAAGCAATCGGTCTCAGTTTTTCGAGCAACTGCGCATGCGTTGCAGTAAAGGTAATTTCCTACTGCGCACGATTTTCGCGTCATCAGCGCGCGCACATGGGCGCGTGCACGGGCAAAACGTAAAAGAGATTTTCCTCAAACTATGCTCGATAATGGAATAAATTCTCCTTTTCTCTTAAACGAGCACGGTGACCCCAGATTTTTTTTTCAGGTATTTGCTAAGAACAGTCTAATGAAGAACATATTTGAAGAGAAAAAAAAGTTTGATAGTAGAACACAATTTGTTTGGAAAATAGTTCCCAACTGGGTGTGTTTTGGCCATGGCGAGGACCTCAAGCTAACCGCGGAAATGTCCGAAAAAGTGCAATATTCCCGCAAACAATCTTGCAATCAAAAACCGCTTAAGGTGGCTCTATATAGTATTTTACAAAGCTTAGCATATTACATATGCATAAATAATTTCTCCCTTGGCAAATGGTTCGCGCGCCAAAAATACTATATAGAGCCACCTTAAGGTGGCTGGTTACAGTTTCCAGTACTTTTCAAGACTTAGAGTTTGATGGGTCATGGGTCATTAATAGCCATTCTATACCGGTTGACGCCAAAATCATGAAATCAACGAACTGCCCAATCATCGGGGAACAAGTCGCTGTTAAGTTTGTGGCACAATAGGTTACCATAGCAACAATATAGCCTGCTAAAAACACCCTTAATTTTAGCTTTTGAGAATTGACAGTTAATAAATGTATGTTCGATGGAGTCTTCATTTCCACAATATAAACAATCACTATCTTGTTTAATACCAAAGCGACATAATTCTTTCTTGGTTACTATGATTCTATGTAAGAATTTGTAGTGGAATTCTTTTAATTTATTTTCTCTTCAAATCTGTTTTGCTAATTGAAAATGTGTTGCCATTCGGTGAAATGTTAAATTCATAACATTGCTCCATTTTTTCGGGCCGGTAGGAAACGAATTATTGGTCTTTTCATTTAGTAGCCAGTAGAAATCCTTTGCCTTTATTTTCTGTAAGTCAGTTTCAATATTTTCAGCTAATTTAAAACTTAGTATTATGACTTCCTAGATAATTTTCTTTAGGTTTGTAACTTGGCGTAATGAACATTCATGATATGAACATTATAAAAATGCAATAAAAAATGAGGTCACCGTACTTGTTTACGCGTCAGCAGGCACTTAAAATGTGGTATTTTTACTGGTTGCGCGGTAAAAGTTCGAATCACATTCGTACAGAATTAAATCTGGTTACTTGAAAGGCACAAAGTTTTGTCTTGAAAAATTTAAGGTGGCTCTGAACCCCCTTCGCAGAATTTTTTTAAACTTTGCAAAACGTTGCATCTTATCACGCTGATTACAATTCGATAATAAAATATGGGGGTCACCGAGCTCGTTTTTGAGTTAAAAACGCTTAAAGCTAAAATTAAGGGTGTTTTTAGCAGGCTATATTGTTGCTATGGTAACCTATTGTGCCACAAACTTAACAGCGACTTGTTCCCCGATGATTGGGCAGTTCGTTGATTTCATGATTTTGGCGTCAACCGGTATAGAATGGCTATTAATGACCCATGACCCATCAAACTCTAAGTCTTGAAAAGTACTGGAAACTGTAACCAGCCACCTTAAGGTGGCTCTATATAGTATTTTTGGCGCGCGAACCATTTGCCAAGGGAGAAATTATTTATGCATATGTAATATGCTAAGCTTTGTAAAATACTATATAGAGCCACCTTAAGCGGTTTTTGATTGCAAGATTGTTTGCGGGAATATTGCACTTTTTCGGACATTTCCGCGGTTAGCTTGAGGTCCTCGCCATGGCCAAAACACACCCAGTTGGGAACTATTTTCCAAAACAAATTGTGTTCTACTATCAAACTTTTTTTTCTCTTCAAATATGTTCTTCATTAGACTGTTCTTAGCAAATACCTGAAAAAAAAATCTGGGGTCACCGTGCTCGTTTAAGAGAAAAGGAGAATTTATTCCATTATCGAGCATAGTTTGAGGAAAATCTCTTTTACGTTTTGCCCGTGCACGCGCCCATGTGCGCGCGCTGATGACGCGAAAATCGTGCGCAGTAGGAAATTACCTTTACTGCAACGCATGCGCAGTTGCTCGAAAAACTGAGACCGATTGCTTTAGCAGAAACGTGCCGATTTCTAACGATCCAGTCGTTAGAATTTCAAGAAATTTGGCAAAAAAATAGATCAGAGACCACGTGAATGATCTATCACGAAAAATCTGAATTTTGACATAGGGAATTTTAAATAATACAGAAAACGATTAAGGGCAAATTACGAAAATCGCCTAGCTATGTCAAAATTTTATTAGAACAGTGTTGACAGAAGGGATTTTATGTCAATTCGTAGTGTGCAAAAGATAAAAACAATCTAACGACTGGATTTTTTTTTAAATAAACAAAAACCATTATTGAAGCCTTGTTTTAACCAGCTCCGTTGCCATGGCAACAGCACACACCCTAGTCAAAATGCGAGAATAAATACTTCAGTAATTAACCTTGCCTCTTGCGAAAACGGGCCCCAAAGCATAAATATTCTAAAACTAATGGTGAATTAGGCATAGGCACTTGAAAACTGTGTTCGGCCACCTTAAACACTAAAGAAATTATAGAACTACTTTAAACTGGTATAATTTGTGTTATATTGCACTTATTATTGTCGCCAAGCATTTTACACAGCCGTGTCTAAAACCAACAGAAAAGTTCCGTATAGGACGAAGTATCTAAAAAGAAATCATGGGATAAACTCTGTTCACTAGTGGGAAAAGTACAGGAAGACATTTAACGAAAAGTCCCAGTACATAATTTTACCACTATGACAGAAGCTCTTTAATGTCATCTTCTTGTCCAGTAATCATCTTCTCTGGTATCTTACGGCAACTCCACAATCTTGCTGCAGCAATCTTGGCTCCTTGGTAAAAGCACGGATAGTGATTGGCATAAACTCCAGTGAATATCATGGTCTGCCCATAAATCAGCAACCGGGGAATAAAGAAAAAGATAACCTGGTGTCCAGGCCATAAATCAAAGTCTCCGCCTGAGATCTCGGTAAGACGAGCTGGACTGGTACAGAGAAAGATGGTAAATGCGAATGTGGAGCACATGGAGCGTAAATTCATCTTGACTTTACCACCAACATCCTCTAGGCCTTGAAAAAAGTAAAGTCTTTCGTTAAAATCTTGCTAATTAACAATGACGGTTAAAAACCGAAGGCGATGGGGTTGGGAGAGGTAGCAATCATAACCTTATGTCGGTGGGGAAATAATGCAATGATCGGAAAGAATAGTCAGTGTTAACGTTGGGTTTTATTTGGCAGGCAAACCGCTTCCGAAAATGAATACTTGAAAGCCACACGAAAAGCCTCTCTGAACGTAGTGATAGACAGGCTAAAAAGGTCGTTACCTGAAGATACTATAATATCACAATTTATAATATGGATAGGACCCTGCGCGCACTCTGATTGGTCAAAACATAGAAATGTGTGTTTTATTGTTCTGCGCGTGTGAAATCTATATCATAAAGCAAATGAAGGAGCCTATTGTAAGCCGTGTACTGATCACACTGTGATAAAACAGTTTGAGAACACTCGATTGAAATGTAGAAAAGACTCGCCTACGGATCGTGTTTTTTTTTACATTTCCCAGGTCTCTAGCGCTCTAAAATGTCAAAGGCACTCAAAGAAATTTAGCATTTTAGCATTTTTCGTGATAAACTCAAAAAGCATTGTGGGATTTTGTAAATTTTTAGGCATTCTTAATTATTTTTAAATTTTATATTTAACAGATTTAAATTTTATATTGTAGCAGATCTTTTATATGTTATGTAGGGAACGTCCTTGAAAGGGATAACCTCTCACGTTTCCTTTTGTGTATATTTTACATGAAATAAACATTACTTACTTTACAGTGTAATACACGGCTTAGGTTCTTTATTTGTTAAATAATATTCAAAAACAGTTCCACAGTTACTTGGGACTGATAATTTGAAACATTTCATCTTTCTCTTAATAAGACCTATTATTTAATGGGCCTCTATCCGGCGATCTAATCATCGGTCACTTGTATCGATTGATTAGTGGGAGGGCTTATCTTGGGAGAGCTTATTTTCAGGGAGAGAGGGACACGGTTATCGCCCGGGGCGTTTATGGAACGGATACATGATATCAATTTTATTTTTCAGTATTATCTCATTTTAATTATGAACTGAAAACTCAGAAGAACGAGTCGCCCAAAAGAAACCTTAACAAACTTTGTAAATTTGGTTCAAACGTTTTTGGCCAAGATAAAATGAAGGCTTCGTTGTTACCGTGGCCGTACCTGCTTTGTGAACGGCTTCATAGTCTGGATGCTCGGCGTTCTTACTGCGATAAAACCAAATGGCAAGCAGAGGCACAATAGCCACGTACATGTATTCACTCCACTGGAACATCCACATCTTTCCCAGACTTGGCTCGATCAGCACAC
>JAHPZR010039980.1:17500-19165 GCA_019787425.1 Platygyra sinensis | reverse complement strand
AAATATGGGGGTCACCGAGCTCGTTTTTGAGTTAAAAACGCTTAAAGCTAAAATTAAGGGTGTTTTTAGCAGGCTATATTGTTGCTATGGTAACCTATTGTGCCACAAACTTAACAGCGACTTGTTCCCCGATGATTGGGCAGTTCGTTGATTTCATGATTTTGGCGTCAACCGGTATAGAATGGCTATTAATGACCCATGACCCATCAAACTCTAAGTCTTGAAAAGTACTGGAAACTGTAACCAGCCACCTTAAGGTGGCTCTATATAGTATTTTTGGCGCGCGAACCATTTGCCAAGGGAGAAATTATTTATGCATATGTAATATGCTAAGCTTTGTAAAATACTATATAGAGCCACCTTAAGCGGTTTTTGATTGCAAGATTGTTTGCGGGAATATTGCACTTTTTCGGACATTTCCGCGGTTAGCTTGAGGTCCTCGCCATGGCCAAAACACACCCAGTTGGGAACTATTTTCCAAAACAAATTGTGTTCTACTATCAAACTTTTTTTTCTCTTCAAATATGTTCTTCATTAGACTGTTCTTAGCAAATACCTGAAAAAAAAATCTGGGGTCACCGTGCTCGTTTAAGAGAAAAGGAGAATTTATTCCATTATCGAGCATAGTTTGAGGAAAATCTCTTTTACGTTTTGCCCGTGCACGCGCCCATGTGCGCGCGCTGATGACGCGAAAATCGTGCGCAGTAGGAAATTACCTTTACTGCAACGCATGCGCAGTTGCTCGAAAAACTGAGACCGATTGCTTTAGCAGAAACGTGCCGATTTCTAACGATCCAGTCGTTAGAATTTCAAGAAATTTGGCAAAAAAATAGATCAGAGACCACGTGAATGATCTATCACGAAAAATCTGAATTTTGACATAGGGAATTTTAAATAATACAGAAAACGATTAAGGGCAAATTACGAAAATCGCCTAGCTATGTCAAAATTTTATTAGAACAGTGTTGACAGAAGGGATTTTATGTCAATTCGTAGTGTGCAAAAGATAAAAACAATCTAACGACTGGATTTTTTTTTAAATAAACAAAAACCATTATTGAAGCCTTGTTTTAACCAGCTCCGTTGCCATGGCAACAGCACACACCCTAGTCAAAATGCGAGAATAAATACTTCAGTAATTAACCTTGCCTCTTGCGAAAACGGGCCCCAAAGCATAAATATTCTAAAACTAATGGTGAATTAGGCATAGGCACTTGAAAACTGTGTTCGGCCACCTTAAACACTAAAGAAATTATAGAACTACTTTAAACTGGTATAATTTGTGTTATATTGCACTTATTATTGTCGCCAAGCATTTTACACAGCCGTGTCTAAAACCAACAGAAAAGTTCCGTATAGGACGAAGTATCTAAAAAGAAATCATGGGATAAACTCTGTTCACTAGTGGGAAAAGTACAGGAAGACATTTAACGAAAAGTCCCAGTACATAATTTTACCACTATGACAGAAGCTCTTTAATGTCATCTTCTTGTCCAGTAATCATCTTCTCTGGTATCTTACGGCAACTCCACAATCTTGCTGCAGCAATCTTGGCTCCTTGGTAAAAGCACGGATAGTGATTGGCATAAACTCCAGTGAATATCATGGTCTGCCCATAAATCAGCAACCGGGGAATAAAGAAAAAGATAACCTGGTGTCCAGGCC
>JAHPZR010039980.1:0-12500 GCA_019787425.1 Platygyra sinensis | reverse complement strand
AAAACCCTAACTAGTTGCTAGTTGTTATCGGCAGTTATTCTTAGAATATTATTCCAGTTCGTCAAATGTTGGCTGGAGTTATGCAAATTTTTTGGATTTTCCGAGACAAGGAGTTCATTAACTTGTTTCTTGCTCAAGATTAAAGTCAAAAATATCTCGTTGTTCCCTGCAGCTTTGTAACGATGAAAGTTTACTTCTATAGTTGGAAACAAAGAGTCAATATATCATTTACGAATCGAATAAAAGCGCGGCGCAAAAAGTATTCAAAATGCAATACGCAAAAACTATTCTTGATTTATTTTACTGATAATTGGGAGGCATTTTTCCGCTTAGCAATTCGCATGTGTTACTCTACATTTCCAAAGACACCTTGGAAATTTTGAGAATAGCGCAAAATAGGAAAGCGTTAAGTAAAGAATTTCTTATTATTGCACGGGCATTGTAGCGCACGAGTTAACAATCACTCAATCTTACTATGATAGGCGTTAGAATGTGAAGGTGCGTTTGTGTTTAAACTTCATGCTAGTTTTCACTAGTTTTTCTGTTCAAAGCGCCTCGATTTACCTGCAGAAATGCTCCCCAAAAAACCAAGAACCTCCGGAAGTGAAGCTGATAACGTCCAGAGGCATACTGAACAAGAGAATAAGGTTAGCAATAGAGTAGTGCACCAGATGGCTATCGTAGTTAAGAACTGAACAGCCTTTCGAATTCACCAGCCCTTTATAACTCAGTAAAATAAATAGAACATTGCTTGTCAACCCAACGACGAATACGACGAAAAAGATGAGGAATTCCACGAACTGGAATTCACCACATGTCGCGGAAGGCATGTTTCGCGAGGAAGATTTGTTGAGATCGACGAGGAAGAAACAACTTCTGGAGTGTTCAGTGAAAATTATGACAAGTAGCTCACTTGGCAACAGAACAAAGCAATAAACCAGTCTTCTTTAGTTAATTGTCTAAAGAAACATATGGTCAAACAAAATGGCTTATTTTGCATAAGATCGATTCCAGTTTAAACGGCAGGAATAATGTTTACTCAACGGCATTGGCGAGCTTTCCATAACATCTGTTTTGACCAAAGCTAATTTACTAAACTCGCTTTTATGATGAGAGAAACAATAAATAGTGCATCAAGTCTAAAGGGAAAAAAGATGGCAAAAATTATTTCGTGGAGAAACAAAAGCAATATTGACACTAGTGTTGCATCGAAAATATTGATTTACACCGGCTGAAAAAAATTCTGTATATTAATTACTTCTCTCTTCTCCGCCGAAATCGGACAAAAAGACTGGAGATTTATTAAAGTTTCGGTTGATCTGTACCATTTAAAAATCTATTTTGATTCGTTTTGATGAATCTGCACCTGTTTTGCCTTAGGGGATGGGGGCATTTTTTTAGCTTTTAACCTGTTGTTTCGTTTGGCCAATTTTAAAGCAACGAAACTTTTCAACTCCGTGCCGAGATACGGCATGCAACGGAGTTTATATTAAAGCAAGCCACGGTAACAGCACCCAGAACCACTTGTATATATTAGAACATTGTTGAGCTGTCGTCTGTAAATAATCAACATCTTGAAATCTGTACCTGTCTGCTTTAGCTCCCTATTATATGTCTTCTAGCTTGTTGGAACAAAATTGCACACTTTTTTGCCAGTTGTTTCACACTTGTAGTTGAGGTAAGCAAAACTGCCGGAATTGATTCATCCAACAGTTGATTGACTTTGCTTGTCATAAAAGACCGAGCTAAGTTTTGAATCGACTTAGACTCTAGTGTATATAAGTAAAGCCAGCTGATCCCTCCGTTGAAGCCCGGTGTTTCACCCTCGCCCTAGCTTCAGAGAAACTTCTTCGCGTTGGCGAAATACTCATTTGCACAAAAACACAAGAGTTGATTATTTCAGACCCATAGGACGCTGTTAAGTTAACCTTGGGGAGTGGGGTGGCTAGCTGTAACTTTTAGGGGTTAAAAAAAGGTTTTGTTACCTCTAAGAGTGTTACCTATCGTAATACTTATCAGGATATTGAGCCGAAAAAAGCCAATGTCAGTTGGTATATTGATTAAGAATTAGTACCTGTTAAGGATGAAAAGATTCAAACATACGGAACAGGATCTTGGTATCTCATTGGGGCTCTTTTCAAAATTTTGACGAGCGTCGCCACATATGTCCAGAAATGCAGGTTAATGAGATGCATGCTCTTTATGATAACCATCACAAAGTGGCCTCTTTCTTAAAAAGTCACTAAAACACACAAAATTCTGTCAAGTTTGAAGTAATATGAAAATGAAACTTTGTGACACTTATTCATAAACAGGATTCAATCTCATCAAACTGCATTTCGGAACATAAGTGAGCGTCGCTGTTCGTTTCATGTGGGAGTTCAACTAACTCCCCCGGGATCAATTCCCTTACCCCCTTACCCTTCAATCTCTCTCAGTTTACAAACTGTGTGAATGAAATGTACTGCACAAAGCAATGCTTCTCTTGCTCTACGTAAACATTTGGTATAATTTATTTCTAAATCAAATATTTGTCTTGGGAACAGAAAACTTCTGCCTCTGACGAGGTTCGAGTTATCGAAGGTTCGGGTAGCCGAGAGTGAGAGTAATTTAAACGCCATGGGTCAGACTACACGAGAGAAACAATTTATTAAGCGTATGACCAAGATCACCTTCTCTTGACGAGGTTAAAATGATTTTTCAAAAGATTAGGATTTCGGCTATGAGAAATATAATGTGTTTTTTCCTTTTCCCTGCATATCAGCGAATCTTCCGATACAATATTGTCTCGTTTTGGTTTATTACCCGACCCAAGTAAAGTGCATCGCGCATTTTATTTGAGAAACTTTCATTGTCCGAGAGTGGTTTGTTTAATTTAGAATCTTTCATTACACCATAAATGAACCCGATATTTTAAACAACTTTTGTCTTAGCACTTATCGGAATGTCCTCGGTGAATCAGAAATTTCTCCCTGAAGGACTGCCCTAAAAAGTTATACGCTTTATCGATATGTGCTGCAACAAATACAATTTGGCTTTCGAGCTGTTTTCACCAAAAGAGGGCCTGATACATGCCTTAATTTTCATTTTCTACTCGGTAATAGGGCTTCATTAGATTTGCAAAGAAGTTCTCTTTTGATTTTTAATCATCATGCTGAAAGAAGACAATGAATAATGAAAAACTGACCCAAAAAAGGTTTTTCCACGAGGGCCCATGTGCATGTCATCAACACCTAGTTCAGTTTGGTCTAGGATAGATAAAGGTAAAAAAGATAATATAATAATAATAATAATAATAATAATAATAATAATAATAATAATAATAATAATAATAATAATAATAATAATAATAATAACTTTATTAACGTGTCAAGTAAGACCTACGGCTACGAGCCCATCAGGCCGGACCGGAGCTTATCCCGGTTTCTTTAGCGTGAAGCGACTAGGAATATTTCTACTCCTCCCTGGATGGGATGTTAGTTCAATGCAGCTTACGCGCTGCAGTAAGTTTGTCGGGAGAGAAAAGCACTTTGGGAGTAAAATGTCTCGCCCAAGAACACATCACAATGTCTCCCTCAAAGACTCGAACCGAGACCGCTCGATCCAGAGTCGAGCCCACTAACCATTAACCAGCTGGGCCTTCACGGCCAAGAATAGGGGAAAGGCTTTATTTGGGAATGTGTGGAACTGATCCCTTTAAAGTTTTTTGCGAAATACTTCTAGGGTATACTGCTTAACTCTATTGTTTTCAGCATTGTTTTAACATACAATTCAAGGAACAGAAGATAAAAAGTCATTGAAATTAATCACAAACTATTGAAATTTTATTTAACATTGCATGAAGCTTTGATCAGTCGCGTTACAAGTATCGACGAGTTCAAAATTATCGCTTATAAAACGACGCACATGAGTAATTTACTTTACAGTTCCTAGAAACTTCTAAAGGATAATTCAACATCCCAACTTTATTGTTTCGCGTCTAATATTTGCATTCTAATAAACGTGACATTGCGTGAAATCCACGATTACTCGAAAACAATTTAATAACCGAACAGGTAGATAATTCCAGTGGCAATGGGAATGCAAGCCATCAAGAGAAGACCGCTGACCATATGACCGGGTGCACCGTTGCAGTAGTCTGAGGAGCAGCAGTCCACGTTACACTTCACACCAGGCTCATTGCAGACAGGAATGTCGGATGCTGAACAGGTAGCCGCGCAGCCTTTGCCATACGCTTTCTCAGTAGAACTGCTGCCGCTGACTTTGATGCATTGCTGTGAAGTTAGGCACCTAACCTTGTATCGCGAGTCATCGCAGTCTTTCCAAGAGATGCTGCTAAGGCACTGATAACATTCACGGGAAAACACTGTATGATTGAAGGAGAAGCGAGGTAAAATTAGAAATAAGTGGCTACCAGTTTTCAACACATGACTTGTATTCTCATCACAGCCTGTACAAACACTTTTTAAAGTTGCAAGGCTGTTGGTAAATTTTCGCTTCCAACGGAAGGAAACTAAGAAGTATTATTGAAAAGTTGTATTCATATTTAGCTGCTGGCAGCTTCTGTGCTTGGAGAAGGGAGAGAATATATGGGAGCTTCATTGCAACACCTTCACTTCATTGCAGTACTGCACATCGCCGCCAATAAACCCTGCTAAACAAGTCGTCAATGATGAGTCTATTTCTCTCCTTTCTCCCCTTTCTCCCCTACCCTTACTTCTCTCCCTTAGTCACTCATCTACTCCAGAAGAGAACATCTATCAGGCTATGTTATCATCAGGTAAAAAAGGTTAATTCTGCAAACGAGCCAGGGTTAACCCAGGATTAAACGTTAACTGAAGCATTATTTTTTCTAGTTTAAAAATGTTTTTCACCTCTAACGCTTGGTGTAGCTTGATATTCTACATCTCAAAACTGAAGGGCGAACAATATCAACAAATTACTTAACCAAAAAGTTACAAAACTGAAATCAAAATTCTAGCTAACCCTGGATTAGTTAAGTCAGGCTTTGAACAACCCGGGCCAGGGGCCCGTTTCTCGAAGCTCCCGGTAATTACCTGGCCCGTTAAGCTGTTTTGTTTTCCATTCCAGATGGGAGTTTCAAAAGGTTTGAAAATTGTACCGTAACGTTTTCAGCTAAAGAAACAAAATGGACTTTCTTAGAGGTCAGAACACACGCTACTTTTCTTGAGAATTTGATTTTAAAATATGATTTCGGGCCCGTTTAGTTACCGGGTCTTTCGAAACAGGCCCCAGGGCTCGAACCCAGACCGCTCGCTCCAGAGTCGAGCGCACAAACTACGAGGCCGCCGCGCCTCCCACAGGAGCACGATTAATTAGGGCGAGGATATTGACCAACTAAACAAAACAAACGAAAAAAACATACTGTTTGAAAAATTATTATGTAACAATGAAAATAACGGTTGGAACTGACCGAATTTATGTATGCAAGCAAACCAGAAAATATCCTCCAAGAATGTCTGTACGCGAACACCATATGAAATATTTCCTTATGCGAACTCTATGTGAAATATTTCTGTACGCAATGTGTTTTGGAAACCGGAAAATTTAGACCTCGTGGTATGCATCATGGAAAACTTCCTCGGGGCAAGACTGGCTCTTGTGCTTTCCAATATCGGGTAAAACAACTAAATAGCGGGTTGAAATCCTCATCGGCTAGTGCTCAATAATTAGACTAGAGCAATTTATAACAATAAAAGTAAAGAGCTGGATCAGTTGGTCCGAGACATTTGCTTGCTACTCCGAGTTTTATGCTTCCTCCAAAGCAATCATCAGGCAACCGCCGGAAAAAAACGGTTACTGGGATAGGAAAATAAATGACTATAAATGGAAGTTAAACTTGGAGTTGCACTAAATCATAGTTTAAATACTTGCATTGAAACCGCACTTGCCGAGTTACCTACGTTACTGTTATTCGACTACTTCAAGCTGTCTTCAGCTCATTCAATCTACGTTGTTTATCCGAAAGAATCTATCTCAAACAAATTAAACAACGTTTCGGATTTTTGTCTAGTTTTGCTGCAGAATGATTTGGCTTGACAGATAAATTTTTAGAATGAATCTTAAGACTCAGACATGCAATTCAGCAGTGGTTTATTGGCGACGTTGAATAATTAGATACGTTTTGAAATATTTAGCGCAGTTGATGCGTTAACCTGTGATAATGGATAGCGATCGATCGGGATGACTCGTCTACAAAGAGTGGTCTAACAAGACAACCAGTTAATTTAAAACTGTTTCATTCGCGCGCGATCCATTGTATGTTTGTTTCGCAAGAAAACTTCATGGAAAGTTTTGCAAACTAAAATAGTGAACAGATTCACGCCAAGTCTCCTCAAAGTTCTTGAATTGAGAGCGAAGCTAAGGAGGACACTCTAACGACCTCTAACGGAAAGCAAAAAGTGCATGCCACGAGGTCTTGTCTGGTGATGATGCAACACCACTGAGCGACTTACATCTACTTGCGCAAAATAAACATTTATCAAGTAAGAAATGCACAAAGTTAGTATACTTACCAAGTGGCAAGAACATTAAAAACGCAACAATCACCAAACTCTGCATGTTCGACATGTTTCTTCGTTTTTTCCGCTTTAGCAGTAGCCGCGTGGTTGTGATTCTGCGAACCCACAGTACGGTAGTGCTGACTACGACGATAAGACGCGAACTGAACAACTCAGCTGTGCTTTCGATGCTAAATGTGATGGCACACCTTAAAAATATTTCGTAATTAAGTAAGTTAACAATACTTGTCAGAAAAACTATTCCCTGATTGGTTAACATAAAAGTTTGCGGTTGTGACGCGCTCTGCTCTCCAAGTAAGTTCCACCCCTGTCTCTGATTTGTTCCCCTTTTTGAAAGATAGGGACAAGGTTCAAAGCGGATAGCTATTTGCATATTAATGTTAGTTGCATTAGTCGTCTAGCCATGATTAATTCAAAACACCTAGTTTGCCACCTGAGAACATAAATGAACGAAAATTTCATCCTAACGCGAATCATCTTCTCTTGCTTCGTTAGCTTTAATCAGATCATTATGGCGCTCAGTGACCGCTGCAAATGGACTCTACAGCAACGACGAGTATAATAAACAATTATTGGATGAGGTTGAGCATGATATCATGAATTATCAAAACCGAGGTCTGTGTTATCTGCCGAAGCCGAAGGCTGAGGCAGATAACACAGACACGAGGTTTTGATAATTCATGATATTATGCAAAAACCGAATTCAATAATTGTTTTATTATACATTTTCACATAAGTCATCTTCAGAAATAGAAGCGAAGCGTTCAGCCATTTTTGTTTCTGAGGAGAACACTCCAAGGGGCTTAGTAACCAGGCAGACGTTGAACTTGACATGATAAATGCAATATCTGCAGCAGATATTGCATTTATCATATCAAGTTCACAAGCTATTGTGAATTGATTGAATGCTCTCGACCAATCAGATTTTTCAGAGTGAGTCTGATGTATAATAATCATGCTTACCGCATCATTTCTAACGTTGTTGAGGTCAAGGTACAATACATGATAACTTAAGAGTTACAAGAAGTCAGTCTAAAAATAGAAGGATTACTCATTTCGCTACCAAGATTGTTTCCGCATTCCGATCTTTGATCTGCCGGCAATGATCACGTGCTTTCTTCAATCCTGTTGGACAACGTCGTGCCACGTCCTTTCGTGAATTATAATAACCAGCTTGCCTGTCGTGAATTGTAATAAAGTTGCGGGGTGTTTAGTCTACGAATAGCCAATCTTGCGCTTATAGCCCGTAGAGCGTGACTTCGCGTGTAAAAAGGCGCGCGCGTGACTTGTTTAATTTCCTCCAGGTTTCACGCGGCCATTTTTTCTTGTGATGACGTAAGTCGTCGCTCTATGCTGTCGAAGCCGCATTCTTGTCGATGGGCGACTCTTCAGGAATCTACGTCGCGCTTGTGTCGCGTACGATAGAAATATTTGGCTAACGTGTTTACATGCCTGTTGCCACCCAATTCAGATCGTGTGATGATTTATTTGGAAAATTACAACTGTTCTGTTTGCACACACCCACATGCACCCAGTTGCGCGTGACAAATCGAACAATTTGAATCATCACGTGATCTGTATTGGGTGGCAACAAGCTGGTAAACACGCTAACCGAATACGTCTATCAAGAGACCTCATAGTCTCTTGGTCTATTTAATAGGACATTTCCGAGTTTCTCATGTGTCTCTGTTTCAAAACGAGTTTAAGTGCGAAACCTTTCATATGAAAATGAGTTCTTCATGCAGTTTCATTTTCATGCAAATCAAAGTCATAAGGGAACTCGGAAATGGCCTAGTTATCCCTCTGTGGAAGCGAAATGCACTCTGGGAGCTAGTTCATAAGATACACCTAAAATTAAATGACTTAGGTGGTCTTGTGAGAAAAGCAAAAATTAAAACTGCAACTTCAAGTCATGATCGACCAATTCACAAACTTTGTTTAATTGCAACAAAGGAGGAACTAAGTAATTAAACATAGAAACTATAAATGTCTCGATAAATGCATATCGTTGCTCAATCTAATAAAATGTTTAAGCAGCAACCGGAACGATGATCCTGCTGGTATACGTTGGATCAATGTAGTGATCTAATCGGCTTCACAAATTAAATGAAGAATATGAAGGCAGAAACCGACACAAAGTAGAATGATTTTTGAAGGTGTACTATATTTCGGCTGGCCAAACCAGCCTTCTTCAGGTACAATGGGAGTTTTACATTGGCACGTGTTTTTATGTAGCATATTACCGGAAATACGTAAAAATGGTTGACAGTGTGAATTAAAGATAAACATATGGTGAAATAAAATAATAAATTTACATAATAAAAGAAAACAGTTAAAATGTTTCTTCACGGATGTTAAGACCGTCAGGATCTAGTGTTCTGCCTTTTTGAATTAAAAAAGCCTCCCTGGCCTTGCGAATAGAGTCTCGGTTAGAGAAGATTTTTTCGATGGGTATTAATTGCATGTCGTTAGCAGTGTGGTTAGGAGAGGACAGGAAATGTTCTGCGGCAGTAGTAGGTTTAGATTTGGTGTTAGGGTTATCTATTGTACGGCGGTGTTCATTAAATCGGTCTTTTAAACGTCGTTTCGTCTCTCCTATGTATTGTAAATTACAGCGGTTACATTGAATCATGTAGATGAGGTTTTTAGTGTCACAGGTCAGGTTAGATGTTATGGAGCGCGTTTCGCCGGTGGAAAAGAAGGTATATGTAGTGAGTCCGTGAGAAATGTAGGGACAAGTGGCGCAGTTTTTGCCACAACGGAAGGAACCAGAAGGAAGTTGTGGGTTGGCAGAATTCTGCCAACCCACAACGGGGTCGACAGACTCGACCCAAACACCACATTATAAAGATCACGTTTATTTGGATCGTCTATTTTTACTGATCTTACGTGGCGTAGAGCCCATGTGATGGCTGGGTTGACTGGCAGGGATCTAAATATGTTTTGCGGCGTTTTCATTGAGGACAAAAAGCCACAGGGCGCCCACACAAGCAGTGTGTCTGTTTATGTTCGAAATATAAAGAAATGTATGGAAGAATATTGAAGAGTCTTAATATCGTAAACTTATATCGAGGAATGTCTAAGTTAAAGTTCAAAATAAATGTAAACGTACCTCAATTGCTGTGTATTGTCGTTTCTGTGGCTCTAAATGACGAATTTGGGCGATTTGGTGGGTTTTGCGTTGACTGTTGCTATACGTTATAAGGAGGAGACAAGGGTGGAAAGCTCAATTTCGACTGGTCCAGCGCAAAGCCGATTTTCACCCAGAAATTAGAATCGCCCGGCTTCCAAATCGAAGACCAGATAAACTGAAAGGTTGACGCTTCTTCTCGTGCCATTCAATCGAAGATCCATTCAAAATCCAAGCGCTAACCGCCAAATAAGTTTCGAGAAATGCAGCTTTCGAAGTGATCAGCATCCGCGGCACGGATTTCGTGTGCCAAGGATCAACCGTCACGCTTTTTGCTCCACGCTGATTGGATGAAGCTTAACAATGCCCTCTTGATAATGCCTCATGCGGGAGGGGAGACAGTGGTATATTAGCGCCAGCGATTCATCTACTGACTAGCCTGGTGTGAGGTTTATGGTGCGTGACGGAAACCCGACACAGCGTAAACCCTCTTTGCTCGCGTTACCCAGTGAGCTTTGAGAGGATACTTGTGACAACACATGCAGCGAAAACCCCTGTGTTCCCGCGAGCGAAACCTTGTTTTGGTTTTTATCAGAAATATGTAGGCCGTCTGTGCAAGAAATGCGTTTATTCTTTGGATAAACAGTTGGAAAAAATTATCGCTGTTGAAAACATGGCAAGGTAAACGGAAATTATGCGTTTTATCGTTTCATTTCAATAGAGTGTGTGCACCTGACGTCATCAAATTCTCAAATCCAAAACTAAAAAGCCACTAAAGGTTTTATCCTCATCAGGCATAAGAGGTACCAAATTTATTACTCTTTACAATTTTCCAGCTCAATAGCATCCTTCGTTTGGAAACCAGCGCATTTTGAATTTCGAAGTTATGGTGGTGCGTGACATAACCCTACGATCGCGTTTGTCGAAAAATATACACTTATCTCGTGATTTTTAGCCATTTTAGGAGTTTAAGTATCAGGAAAAGTACTTTTGTAAATATTTTTTGGTTCGGTTCCGATAATCAGTCCGCTAAATAGCCAAAGTAAGTTTCAGATGTTTACACTATTTACTGGCCGCCATGTTGGAGGACTAAAGAGGTCCTCCAACATGGCGACCCCATACTAAGCTCTGTAATTTTGTGCGGCACATTTCGACGAATATCTCAACTTTGGGAGAACGCACACACCTTAAACTTGGATAACTGTCTTCTTTATTTGTCGTTTACAATATCTCAATTTTTTGACTTCATTCAATGCACGGTTTTTGATTTCATTTTTTATTGCGTGACACTGCACACACTCTATATCGTTTAGCCTCGGAGAAAGTTAATTCATCCTTTGATGTTTTGCAACCTTTAACCCGCAGATCGAATTTGACCAATGAGCAAATGAAAGCACTCGATATTGTGGAAAGAGGTCACAATCTCCTTGTAACGGGACAAGCTGGAACTGGGAAGTCATTTTTGTGCGAGCCATGTACGATCGCTTGAAAGATCAAGAGAAAAAAGTCGAAATACCAAATACCTCACACCAGGCTAGTCAGTAGATGAATCGCTGGCGCTAATATACTCCCGTCTCCCCTCCCGCATGAGGCATTATCAAGAGGGCATTGTTAAGCTTCATCCAATCAGCGTGGAGCAAAAAGCGTGACGGTTGCTCCTTGGCACACGAAATCCGTGCCGCGGATGCTGATCGCTTCGAAAGCTGCATTTCTCGTAGCCTTGGAACAGGCTCCCGGTTCGGTTGGGTTTAGGGCGAGATAGCCGAGTATAGTCTAGGGTGAGCGGGACGAGCCGAGAGTGGTCTGGTGAGGAGGAAGTGCGCAGGGGAGCCTGTAGACATTCCATTGATGCCGCCGTTCCATGATACCAGCTCCTGGTATCAAGATCTGATTGGTTGAATCGGTGACTGTTGACAGCTCTGAGACAAATAATTGACAGATCTTGACAACTGCTTGTAAATTAGCATAATTCTTGCCGAGACCGTCAACAACGGTTTCCGTGTGCAATGCACAGTTCACTGACGACGAATTTGAGGGTGTTACGAAAACGAAGACCCTCGAAAACGAAGACCTAAGACCTAAGATCCGGTCTTCGTTTTCGTAGTACGAAAACGAAGACCCCGGTCTTCGTTTTCGAAGTACGAAAACGAAGACCCTGTAAACAGAAAACCGTAGAAATTACAAGTTAAAACACACATTAAACAGCGACAACGCTTAGTAATATTTAACAATTATTCCATGAGCGCGCGTTGGATATGAGATGTTATTATTCAACAAATTGTAACACTATCCAAATATGGTCATGATGCTCTCGATATCTGTCATCCGTAGGTGACGGATATCCGGCGATATACGTAGCTTCGTACGTGGGAAGAAAAAGTGAAGTGAAAAAATGTTGACAGAAAGGTTTAAAAATGTTACGAGCTTGGAAATCAATTTTGTTATCAATTTGTTGAATAATAAAACAATTATCCTGCTCAATCTTGCGGAATATCGTCTGATTTTAGCCGACTCGGCTACGGCCTCGTCGGCTAAGTATCAGACGATATTCCGCGCGATTTCGCAGGATAATTGTTAAATAGCGCGTAGCGCCGAGTTGGCTATAATCATCTCATATCCAACAAGCGCGAGTGGAATAATTGTTTTATTAAAAACGCCCCCAAAATGTAGAAAACTAGACTACAATAAAAACAAAAAGGCCCAAAAAATCACGTGCATACGATTGCCATTTTTGTAGATCATGGTATAATGGCTCATATACCATGTTGGCTAAGCCAATGAAAACTCTCGAATTGCAATATCCAATGATCCAGTTTTTAATAAATACA
>JAHPZR010039979.1:7500-22500 GCA_019787425.1 Platygyra sinensis | reverse complement strand
AATGACACATTTTTTCATAAATAATTCATATCTATTTTGTTGTAAACATTCTCTTCATAATCTATGATCATCAATTATTGATGATATTTTTTTTCCCAAAACTTTCATTTCTGCACAACGATTAAATATGAATTTAATGCTTGCTGTGCGACTACTCAGACCGGCCCACCTTGTAAATGTATGTTAGCCCCTTTCAAGGAAAGCACGACCGCAGAGTGGGGCAGATCAATCTGAAAGAAACAAAACAAAAAATCTCAAAAGCGAGAAAGACATCCTTTTAATAGTAACATAAGCAGCTACTTATTTTACCGACCATACTTAAAAAAAAACTCTGTGAACCTCCATACAAAGAACGGACAAAATACAACTCAGCAACCAATTGGAAAGGGAAGAGTTACCAAAGAATGCGATAAATGATGTACAATGTTACAGAAAGTCTAGCTGGTAAACATTGATTAGAGGGAATGCTTGCATTTTATCGGGGAAAAATCCAGGGGTGCCAATTTTGAATAAAAAGGTGCCTGATCAATGCAATTAAGAATAAATTACTATTGACAAGCAGGGCCGGATTGTTCGAAAGCCGCTTAACGTTAACCCAGGGTTAAATGTTAACTGAAGCATTACGTTTTCTTATTTAGAAATGTTTTTCACCTCTAATGTTTGGTGTAGGTTGAGATTACTGGAGCTCAAATTAAAACTGAAGGGCAAACAATATGAACAGAACACCACACTCCAAAAAATTACAAAACTGAAATAACCCTGGGTTAGCTTAATCGGGCTTTGAACAACCTGGCCCAGATCTATAAAATCTAGTTTGCTGAAATTAGGAAAAAAATTCTTAATAATCATTAACAATAATGATAATGATAACGATAACGATAACGATAACGATAACGATAACGATAACGATAACGATAACGTAACTTTATTTTTAATGGCCAATGGCTAATGGCTAATGAACTGGTTCCCCTTGGAAAATAAAATTACAAACCTAAATGAAAAAGTTGAAAGCTACATCAAAATTTCAAAATGATAACACTATGAATACAAATGTACAAAAAATAAAAAACTTAAAATTATTATAGAGATGTGAATAGTTGAATACTTGAATTACAATAACTACCAATGAATAAACCTCAGTTTTCAACAATTAAGTGGCGATATTTCCGAGAAGTAATCTGTGAATGACGGTGGCCACTTAAATAATGTCTAAGTTAATTAATTACTCCCCGCATAAGACTTTTTGGGCCAATGAAGCCAAATGATGCATCAGAAAATGCAAAACGAACATAACATGGGTACAAAAGAAAATTAAGTTTTTTTTAGCATCGCTGCTGGATGACCACGTTTCACCTACATGGGTAAAAATCCAACTGGCTGGAGACAGACCAGTTTATTCAGATTTACAAGCATGAGCAAGGAGTTGAACCAGGGTCTACAGAGAAACAACTCTCACCAGTGGTCAGAGCAGGACTTTAACCTTTGACCCCTGGATTACAAAAATTTCTGGCACTCTAGCCACTCGGGCCAAGCTGCCTCCTACAGGTTTGACTATAAGTACTTACTCGTCATTTTGAATCATGCTGACAAGGCACTCCGTATGGACAGGGTGTGAGCATGGCAAGATCTTGGACCCAATGAACACATTCTAAAGTAGAGTGAAGAGTGCAAAGTTTCTCAGTGAAAACTCAAAAGCACCAAACATACACTTTTCTCTAATACAAGGTACAACAGACACCACCAGGAATGAGAGTATTAACCCCCACCCCCCTCCGCCCTCCCCCCTCCCCCCCCATCCAACAGTCGCACACTTATGCAACTTTTAGAACACCTGGCATGCCGCATAATAATTGAAATTAGATAATCACCTGGCAAGCATTTGCAACACTTGTCGTGAGCTGGATCTCTCGTTGGCATGTCTCAGGGACAATAGTACCATGGACACGGCATCCATCGGTCTGAAAAAATAATACAAAAGCATCACCACATGAAAGACCTTCATGAACAGCAATTTGAATCTCTGCTGAAAATTAACCACAACAAACTGACAGGCAAACGTCAACATATTTCAAGGACTGTCTTCTAGATCCATGAAATACTGCATGCACAGATTGCTGCAGATGAATCGCTTTCTGCTCCTGTATCATTGCTGCAATAATTTTCACGTTTTCAAGTCTTGACATCCTAAAACAGTTTCAAAACTAAACGACTATCCAAGGCTTTTTTTTTTTCACAAAAATGAGGAACAATGATGTTATAACAGTCAATAAAATGTTTCGGACCATAAAAAGAATGGCTTGTGACTGCTCTTTCAGAGAAAAATTACAATCTGTCTCTGGGAATTTAGTGGGTACCCATGCTTGTATCTGAATAACATACATGTACATGTATGACAACTGCATTAGGCTGTGCTATCAAGCAAGAGCAGAAAATGGAGAGGGGGGAAGGGGAGGGGAACAAATCAATCTTACACTACGTCGCTAACAATGATGCCCTCCCGCTGAACACAGGTTGCTTTACTTTTAATCAACATAAGACTATAAGTTAAGGTTGAGCTTTCCACGAGTGAGTAGTCAGCGAGGTACAAGTGATTTCTCACTACTAACAATAAAAAGATCATTACTAGTCAATGGTTTTAGCTCACACTCTAAGAATCTAAAATTTTGTGCTTTTAGCCAGAAATCAAGGATATCTTCCCTTTCAACAGCCATGCATGGCTCATGTTCTAGCAGCAAATAAATAAAAGGCGAACAACAATCAGATTCATTTATAAATGAAATGTATTAATAAATCCTAACAAAAGATAAATATTATTTGAATATTACCTCCAGGCAGACACAGCTGTGCTCCACAGGTCCAGAACATGAAGATGGACCCCTATGTAAAATGAAGATGAAACAGAACATTACCTTGGTCATAAGACTAGTTGTCTTTTTTGCCTTTGCAAGCCACAGACAGTGTCAACTGAGGCTCTGAGAGTAAATGGAATATCAGTATTTATTGAAAATACCTGCAGTTTTTAGCCTATTTAAGAAGTTACATTTTAATACATAGCCTATGTATTATTTAAAAGCATTCTACAAAAACAATAGCATGGCTATACATGTGTAAATACATGTATGTGCATTTTGCCAATAAAATAAACTAAAAAATTGAGGTTACAAGCTGCTAAAATACTACTAAATGTTTCTATCTATCATCGAATCAGTCTCTGATGGTGATCAAATAGATCAAAAAACATTTAGTAAAACTTAAACAGCTTTTAACTTTAATTTTTTAATCAATGTGTAGATGTTTTTCTTCTTCCACTAGAAAATTTGCAGAAACCACAAAGTCCTTAGGTAACCTGGAAATAAACTGCCTGTCTACAGTGTACCTGTTTCAAAAACGTTTTACGCATAACTAACTTATTTGAATAAATGCAATGAACAATGCAAGGGAAAATGGAACCAGTGAAAAACGAAACGTTTTTTGTTTATGAAAGCTTTGACAGATCTGCTGGTTGAATCGAGTCTTAAAAGGGGGCTCCTTAGTAGACATTGTTTTAGCTCATAACTTATTTCTTCTCATTCCTTTCCTCTCAGATTGCATGATGAGCCAAAAGAATGTGTGCATAGGAGGCTACTTATAGGCTAGACGATTCACAATAAAATTACTGACGTTACTTGCTGATCTATCCATGGTAAACTCACTGGACAATCTACCTTCTAACAGCAGAATCTACCTTAATCTTTTTGATTTCCTAAGGAAATCAGAAAAACTCCTCACCTCATCATCTCTTCTGTGGAAGCTCTAATTACTGCCTCTTCTGCCTGGCCCTGAAACCTCCTATTAGAATTCCACGCTCTCACACTTGCTTCCCTCTGTTGTTCTCCTTCAATCTGCCGCTCCCAGACGCAACAGAAACTCTTGAATACGTTGTGCCGAGGCAAGAAGTGCTGCATTAATCCTAGTGCAGTCAGTAACAGTGTTTCTGTCTGACATGGAATCTCTGGAATTGGCCGACTCAGCATGGCATGGTTCAGAAACAATGGCCACTTGATCACCAGCTGGGTTCAACAAGTTACATGTATTACAAGCATTTCCTGGTGCATACGGATGTGCTGGAGTGGATTCTGCCTCTGACAGCACCCCATTCAAAGCTCCATTAGAACTTCCAGCTGAACAGGGGCATAGCAAATAATAAGTAATAATAATAATAACTTTATTTAAGTGTCGTATGTGTTTAGCACTGTAGTGCTAACTTAGGGACACTGTAAATCAGTAACTGAATATTTCAAATAGAAGATAAACTATTAAGCATCCCAAATGGCGGGGAGGGTTGTCCAATACTCTGACAAATTTATGCATAGCATTGTATTGTATTATAATTATCCACATGACAAAAACATGCCACAATACAATACAATTGAAATGATCCATTGCAGAAGAATACAATACAATGCTATGCATAAATTTGTCAGACTACTGGACAAGTATGCTGGCGGGAGACTAACCAGTTGGCTATTTACACAATGCGGTCAAGAAGTTAAACTCAGAACTACTGAGAACTAATCCAGATAGCAGTAGGGTGGACGATTTGAACAAGGGACCTCCAGAATTCAAATCTAGCACCCTAAACCACTCGGCGACACTGCTACCGAAGTTACCTGTAGCTACATGAGCCATGTTCCCCATTGATGTGTTTGGAAGATGATCACTGTTTTGAGTACAGTCTGGTCCAGTAGTACCATTAAGTGATTGATTAGAGCCACCACTGCATAGCCTCCCTCATCTTGCCTCATGGGTAATGGCAAGCTCAATCTGTTACGTTCATCAGGCCTGGAGGCAACTTTCATCATCAACTGTATGTGGTTTGATTCTGTCAGCTTCAATATAGTTCATCATGCTCTCCATATATGAGGCTCCAGGTAATGAGACATCACTAGTCAACTTGTTTTCAGTACTGGAATGGCGTAGACTCTCAAGTAGGGATCTGTCTCTAGAGTGTCTTGCTAAGAATTCTTCATCAATTCCTCTTTCTGATGAATCTACTGGTACATGTGCTGCATCAGGCAATCCACAAGTCAGAGACTTGACCAGGGAGGGCTCTCGTGTAGTCCTTTTCACAGGACCTGGCTTGGTTTTTGGCCTGGCACCAAACCGCACCCATTTATCAGTTGGTTGTGTTGTGAATCATCACAAACAGCATTCATGGGCAAGACAGCCATGCCACTTCTACAGTTATCTGAGTTCCCACAGGACATGTTGGAACCAGAGTCTGCCTTGTTTGTCCCTGACACTCTGTGATCCCCTTCATTACTTTGCATGTGTACTCCAACCAAACTTTCACTGCAACCACCCTGTCTCTCAGACAGAAGATCCAGATTGCAGTCTCTTGGAGGAATAACTGGTGATTCTGTAGTTCTGTCCAACATCTTTTGGCCATCAGGAGATTGTGATCCTTAAATAATCAACAAGAAATGTTAACATTGACACTTTTAGTGTTGTTTTCATCAATATTAATCTATAGATATTTATTTTCAATGTGTTTACTTTCACTTGTATCTTTTATGTCATCTGCCATGGCCTGGGCATGTCATCTGGCATACTTAGCAAGCTATACATGTAGGTTACAGTCACACTCCAGTCTTCAAATATCTTTACAACTAGAGAATAGTAACATTACAATATTTTTACCCTCATAGGAAGAGTTTGTTTTAAATTCATCTTGGGGAATCTGATTCTCTGTTTCAGATTCCTGCAACTCCTCTTCCAGCTGGTTATATTTTCCAGGGATTCACCTTCAGCAGCTGTGGATAATAACTCATTTTGATCTTCTAACATGCATGTCACCGAGTCTCTTATTCCGGTCGTAGGATCCCCCTTCCACTGTTGCTAACCTATTTTTGTAACTGGAATGTGGTTCTAGCACATTGTTTGCACTGGATAACTGTGGTGTGTTCTCCTGTATGGTCAAATATCAGATGATAAGAGATTAGGTTTTTTTCAACTCCTTTACTCACTATAGATATATGTATCATTATCATAATTATCTAAAAAAATTAATTATTAACACAGTAAGTCAATGTGACGATGTGACCAGCTCCCAGTTGGCTTGATAGCTCAGTTGGTAGAGCACTGCACCGGTATCGCAAAGGTCATGGGTTTGAATCCCATTCAGGCCAAATTTTTCAGGCTTTAAGTAATGATCCGCATAACTAGGCAGGCAATTGGCAAAATCGATTAAAAGGTGGGAAAAAATAATTTTTTAATTCAATTTAATTGGTTCATCTGATTGGCTGATATCGAAAAATCGTGAAAAAAATCAATAAACAAGTGACATCAACAACAGTTTTTTTTTATATGGGCCCCATTTCTCAAAATCTATCTCCCAGAAAAATTTTAGCATTTTTCTATGCGCCAATCAAAAGTTAACCTTTGGCCCATCAGAATTTTGTAAGGTCAAGATATGTTATAATTTACAAATGCAACGAATTCAAATCCAAAATAAAAGATTCCAGTGTATCTACTTTTCAATTTGAAATTCAAATTTCATGCTTTCTGCATGTGGACCAATGACATACGTTGAATTTAATTTGATTCGAGTGATCAGCGCCGGAATAATAACTGCCGCTATTTCCACGGCCTATTGTTTTTTGGCCTAGCTGTTGCATGGATCATTACTTAATTTCACAACTGCTTAAGTTGTATGTACATGTATAACTGAAAAGATCAATCATATTTTCATACAGAAAGTCAATATTAAATCTCATTGTTAACATCTTTATTACACACTTCAGTCTGTGTAGAATGCAATCTCATAGCCATAAGGAATTTTTTTACACCAGCTGCATTTCCAACCACAACACCAAATTTAAACCAAATTCAAACCAGGGTGTTCCTCGGGTACCAGTGGTTTTCTCGTGCGCAATGGACAGAAATACTCTGCTTTGCGTCGGTGGCCAAAGGCTACAGGCATGAGCGGCAGATTGAAGGAGAACAACAGAGGGAAGCAAGTGTGAAGAGCGTGAATTCTTAATAGTGAGGTTTCAGGACGGCAGACACAGCTGTGCTCCACAGGTCCAGAAACAAGGACGATGGACCCTATGTAAAATGAAGGATGAAACAGAACATTACCATTGGTCATAAGACTAGTGTCTTTTTTGCCTTGCAAGCCACCTCTTCTCTAGGTGTCAACTAGGCTCTGAGAGGAATGGAATATCAGTATATTATTAGAAAATTACCTGCAAGTTTTAGCCTATTTAGAAGTTAAATTTTAATACATACGCGCTATGTTACATATTTAAAAAAGCAATCTACAAAAACAAATAGCATGGCATATACATGTGTAAATAACAATCGTATGTGACTTTTGCAAATAAATAAACTAAAAATTGAGGTTACAAGATGCTAAAAATACTCAAAATGTTTACTATCTATCATCGATCAGTCATCTGATGGTGATCAAATAGATCACACAAAACAATTTAGTAAACATTAAACAGCTTTTAAACTTTAATTTTTTAAATCAATGTGAAGTATGTTTTACTTCTTCACACTAGATTTGCAGAAACCACAAAAGTCCTCGGTTAACTGGAAATAAACATGCCATGTACTACAGTGTACCTGTTTCAAAAACGTTTTAACGCATAACTAACTTATTTGAATAAATGCAAATGAACAATGCAAGGAAAATGGAACAGTGAAAAAAAACGAAAACGTTTTTTGTTTATGAAAGGCTTTGACCAGCTCCTGCTGGATGAATCGAGTCTTAAAAGGGGGCTCCTTAGTAAGGACATGTTTTAGCTATAACTTATTTCATTCCCTTACTCTCAGATTGCAGATGAGCCCAAAAGAATTTGTGCATAGGAGGCTAACTTATAGGCTAGACGATCACATTACAATTACTGACTTTACTTGGCTGATCTCTATCCATGGTAAACTCACTGGACAAATCTACCTTCTAAAAGCAGAATGTACCCTTAATCTTTTTTGTTCCTAAGGAAAATCAGAAAAAACTTCCTCAACCTCATCACTCTTCTGTGGGAAGCTCTAATTACTGCCTCTTCTGCCTGGCTGAAACCTCTATTAGAATTCCCCCCCCCCCCCCCTCCCGCTCTCACACTTGCTTCCCTCTGTTGTTCTCCTTCCAATCTGCCGCTCATGCCTGTAGCCTTTGGCCACCGACGCAAAGCAGAGTATTTCTGTCCATTGCGCACGAGAAAACCACTGGTACCCGAGGAACACCCTGGTTTGAATTTGGTTTAAATTTGGTGTTGTGGTTGGAAATGCAGTGGTGTAAAAAAATTCCTTATGGCTATGAGATTGCATTCTACACAGACTGAAGTGTGTAATAAAGATGTTAACAATGAGATTTAATATTGACTTTCTGTATGAAAATATGATTGATCTTTCAGTTATACATGTACATACAACTTAAGCAGTTGTGAAATTAAGTAATGATCCATGCAACAGCTAGGCCAAAAAAACAATAGGCCGTGGAAATAGCGGCAGTTATTATTCCGGCGCTGATCACTCGAATCAAATTAAATTCAACGTATGTCATTGGTCCACATGCAGAAAGCATGAGATTTGAATTTCAAATTGAAAAGTAGATACACTGGAATCTTTTATTTTGGATTTGAATTCGTTGCATTTGTAAATATAACATATCTTGACCTTACAAAATTCTGATGGGCCAAAAGGTTAACTTTTGATTGGCGCATAGAAAAATGCTAAAATTTTTCTGGGAGATAGATTTTGAGAAATGGGGCCCATATAAAAAAAAAACTGTTGTTGATGTCACTTGTTTATTGATTTTTTTCACGATTTTTCGATATCAGCCAATCAGATGAACCAATTAAATTGAATTAAAAATTATTTTTTCCCACCTTTTAATCGATTTTGCCAATTGCCTGCCTAGTTATGCGGATCATTACTTAAAGCCTGAAAAATTTGGCCTGAATGGGATTCAAACCCATGACCTTTGCGATACCGGTGCAGTGCTCTACCAACTGAGCTATCAAGCCAACTGGGAGCTGGTCACATCGTCACATTGACTTACTGTGTTAATAATTAATTTTTTTAGATAATTATGATAATGATACATATATCTATAGTGAAGTAAAGGAGTTGAAAAAAAACCTAATCTCTTATCATCTGATATTTGACCATACAGGAGAACACACCACAGTTATCCAGTGCAAACAATGTGCTAGAACCACATTCCAGTTACAAAAATAGGTTAGCAACAGTGGAAGGGGGATCCTACGACCGGAATAAGAGACTCGGTGACATGCATGTTAGAAGATCAAAATGAGTTATTATCCACAGCTGCTGAAGGTGAATCCCTGGAAAATATAAACCAGCTGGAAGAGGAGTTGCAGGAATCTGAAACAGAGAATCAGATTCCCCAAGATGAATTTAAAACAAACTCTTCCTATGAGGGTAAAAATATTGTAATGTTACTATTCTCTAGTTGTAAAGATATTTGAAGACTGGAGTGTGACTGTAACCTACATGTATAGCTTGCTAAGTATGCCAGATGACATGCCCAGGCCATGGCAGATGACATAAAAGATACAAGTGAAAGTAAACACATTGAAAATAAATATCTATAGATTAATATTGATGAAAACAACACTAAAAGTGTCAATGTTAACATTTCTTGTTGATTATTTAAGGATCACAATCTCCTGATGGCCAAAAGATGTTGGACAGAACTACAGAATCACCAGTTATTCCTCCAAGAGACTGCAATCTGGATCTTCTGTCTGAGAGACAGGGTGGTTGCAGTGAAAGTTTGGTTGGAGTACACATGCAAAGTAATGAAGGGGATCACAGAGTGTCAGGGACAAACAAGGCAGACTCTGGTTCCAACATGTCCTGTGGGAACTCAGATAACTGTAGAAGTGGCATGGCTGTCTTGCCCATGAATGCTGTTTGTGATGATTCACAACAACAACCAACTGATAAATGGGTGCGGTGTGGTGCCAGGCCAAAAACCAAGCCAGGTCCTGTGAAAAGGACTACACGAGAGCCCTCCCTGGTCAAGTCTCTGACTTGTGGATTGCCTGATGCAGCACATGTACCAGTAGATTCATCAGAAAGAGGAATTGATGAAGAATTCTTAGCAAGACACTCTAGAGACAGATCCCTACTTGAGAGTCTACGCCATTCCAGTACTGAAAACAAGTTGACTAGTGATGTCTCATTACCTGGAGCCTCATATATGGAGAGCATGATGAACTATATTGAAGCTGACAGAATCAAACCACATACAGTTGATGATGAAGTTGCCTCCAGGCCTGATGAACGTAACAGATTGAGCTTGCCATTACCCATGAGGCAAGATGAGGGAGGCTATGCAGTGGTGGCTCTAATCAATCACTTAATGGTACTACTGGACCAGACTGTACTCAAAACAGTGATCATCTTCCAAACACATCAATGGGGAACATGGCTCATGTAGCTACAGGTAACTTCGGTAGCAGTGTCGCCGAGTGGTTTAGGGTGCTAGATTTGAATTCTGGAGGTCCCTTGTTCAAATCGTCCACCCTACTGCTATCTGGATTAGTTCTCAGTAGTTCTGAGTTTAACTTCTTGACCGCATTGTGTAAATAGCCAACTGGTTAGTCTCCCGCCAGCATACTTGTCCAGTAGTCTGACAAATTTATGCATAGCATTGTATTGTATTCTTCTGCAATGGATCATTTCAATTGTATTGTATTGTGGCATGTTTTGTCATGTGGATAATTATAATACAATACAATGCTATGCATAAATTTGTCAGAGTATTGGACAACCCTCCCCGCCATTTGGGATGCTTAATAGTTTATCTTCTATTTGAAATATTCAGTTACTGATTTACAGTGTCCCTAGTTAGCACTACAGTGCTAAACACATACGACACTTAAATAAAGTTATTATTATTATTACTTATTATTTGCTATGCCCCTGTTCAGCTGGAAGTTCTAATGAGCTTTGAATGGGGTGCTGTCAGAGGCAGAATCCACTCCAGCACATCCGTATGCACCAGGAAATGCTTGTAATACATGTAACTTGTTGAACCCAGCTGGTGATCAAGTGGCCATTGTTTCTGAACCATGCCATGCTGAGTCGGCCAATTCCAGAGATTCCATGTCAGACAGAAACACTGTTACTGACTGCACTAGGATTAATGCAGCACTTCTTGCCTCGGCACAACGTATTCAAGAGTTTCTGTTGCGTCTGGGAGCGGCAGATTGAAGGAGAACAACAGAGGGAAGCAAGTGTGAGAGCGTGGAATTCTAATAGGAGGTTTCAGGGCCAGGCAGAAGAGGCAGTAATTAGAGCTTCCACAGAAGAGATGATGAGGTGAGGAGTTTTTCTGATTTCCTTAGGAAATCAAAAAGATTAAGGTAGATTCTGCTGTTAGAAGGTAGATTGTCCAGTGAGTTTACCATGGATAGATCAGCAAGTAACGTCAGTAATTTTATTGTGAATCGTCTAGCCTATAAGTAGCCTCCTATGCACACATTCTTTTGGCTCATCATGCAATCTGAGAGGAAAGGAATGAGAAGAAATAAGTTATGAGCTAAAACAATGTCTACTAAGGAGCCCCCTTTTAAGACTCGATTCAACCAGCAGATCTGTCAAAGCTTTCATAAACAAAAAAACGTTTCGTTTTTCACTGGTTCCATTTTCCCTTGCATTGTTCATTGCATTTATTCAAATAAGTTAGTTATGCGTAAAACGTTTTTGAAACAGGTACACTGTAGACAGGCAGTTTATTTCCAGGTACCTAAGGACTTTGTGGTTTCTGCAAATTTCTAGTGGAAGAAGAAAAACATCTACACATTGATTAAAAAATTAAAGTTAAAAGCTGTTTAAGTTTTACTAAATGTTTTTTGATCTATTTGATCACCATCAGAGACTGATTCGATGATAGATAGAAACATTTAGTAGTATTTTAGCAGCTTGTAACCTCAATTTTTTAGTTTATTTTATTGGCAAAATGCACATACATGTATTTACACATGTATAGCCATGCTATTGTTTTTGTAGAATGCTTTTAAATAATACATAGGCTATGTATTAAAATGTAACTTCTTAAATAGGCTAAAAACTGCAGGTATTTTCAATAAATACTGATATTCCATTTACTCTCAGAGCCTCAGTTGACACTGTCTGTGGCTTGCAAAGGCAAAAAAGACAACTAGTCTTATGACCAAGGTAATGTTCTGTTTCATCTTCATTTTACATAGGGGTCCATCTTCATGTTCTGGACCTGTGGAGCACAGCTGTGTCTGCCTGGAGGTAATATTCAAATAATATTTATCTTTTGTTAGGATTTATTAATACATTTCATTTATAAATGAATCTGATTGTTGTTCGCCTTTTATTTATTTGCTGCTAGAACATGAGCCCATGCATGGCTGTTGAAAGGGAAGATATCCTTGATTTCTGGCTAAAAGCACAAAATTTTAGATTCTTAGAGTGTGAGCTAAAACCATTGACTAGTAATGATCTTTTTATTGTTAGTAGTGAGAAATCACTTGTACCTCGCTGACTACTCACTCGTGGAAAGCTCAACCTTAACTTATAGTCTTATGTTGATTAAAAGTAAAGCAACCTGTGTTCAGCGGGAGGGCATCATTGTTAGCGACGTAGTGTAAGATTGATTTGTTCCCCTCCCCTTCCCCCCTCTCCATTTTCTGCTCTTGCTTGATAGCACAGCCTAATGCAGTTGTCATACATGTACATGTATGTTATTCAGATACAAGCATGGGTACCCACTAAATTCCAGAGACAGATTGTAATTTTTCTCTGAAAGAGCAGTCACAAGCCATTCTTTTTATGGTCCGAAACATTTTATTGACTGTTATAACATCATTGTTCCTCATTTTTGTGAAAAAAAAAAAGCCTTGGATAGTCGTTTAGTTTTGAAACTGTTTTAGGATGTCAAGACTTGAAAACGTGAAAATTATTGCAGCAATGATACAGGAGCAGAAAGCGATTCATCTGCAGCAATCTGTGCATGCAGTATTTCATGGATCTAGAAGACAGTCCTTGAAATATGTTGACGTTTGCCTGTCAGTTTGTTGTGGTTAATTTTCAGCAGAGATTCAAATTGCTGTTCATGAAGGTCTTTCATGTGGTGATGCTTTTGTATTATTTTTTCAGACCGATGGATGCCGTGTCCATGGTACTATTGTCCCTGAGACATGCCAACGAGAGATCCAGCTCACGACAAGTGTTGCAAATGCTTGCAGGTGATTATCTAATTTCAATTATTATGCGGCATGCCAGGTGTTCTAAAAGTTGCATAAGTGTGCGACTGTTGGATGGGGGGGGAGGGGGGAGGGCGGAGGGGGGTGGGGGTTAATACTCTCATTCCTGGTGGTGTCTGTTGTACCTTGTATTAGAGAAAAGTGTATGTTTGGTGCTTTTGAGTTTTCACTGAGAAACTTTGCACTCTTCACTCTACTTTAGAATGTGTTCATTGGGTCCAAGATCTTGCCATGCTCACACCCTGTCCATACGGAGTGCCTTGTCAGCATGATTCAAAATGACGAGTAAGTACTTATAGTCAAACCTGTAGGAGGCAGCTTGGCCCGAGTGGCTAGAGTGCCAGAAATTTTTGTAATCCAGGGGTCAAAGGTTAAAGTCCTGCTCTGACCACTGGTGAGAGTTGTTTCTCTGTAGACCCTGGTTCAACTCCTTGCTCATGCTTGTAAATCTGAATAAACTGGTCTGTCTCCAGCCAGTTGGATTTTTACCCATGTAGGTGAAACGTGGTCATCCAGCAGCGATGCTAAAAAAAACTTAATTTTCTTTTGTACCCATGTTATGTTCGTTTTGCATTTTCTGATGCATCATTTGGCTTCATTGGCCCAAAAAGTCTTATGCGGGGAGTAATTAATTAACTTAGACATTATTTAAGTGGCCACCGTCATTCACAGATTACTTCTCGGAAATATCGCCACTTAATTGTTGAAAACTGAGGTTTATTCATTGGTAGTTATTGTAATTCAAGTATTCAACTATTCACATCTCTATAATAATTTTAAGTTTTTTATTTTTTGTACATTTGTATTCATAGTGTTATCATTTTGAAATTTTGATGTAGCTTTCAACTTTTTCATTTAGGTTTGTAATTTTATTTTCCAAGGGGAACCAGTTCATTAGCCATTAGCCATTGGCCATTAAAAATAAAGTTATCGTTATCGTTATCGTTATCGTTATCGTTATCGTTATCGTTATCGTTATCGTTATCATTATCATTATTGTTAATGATTATTAAGAATTTTTTTTTCCTAATTTCAGCAAACTAGATTTTATAGATCTGGGCCAGGTTGTTCAAAGCCCGATTAAGCTAACCCAGGGTTATTTCAGTTTTGTAATTTTTTGGTGTGGTGTTCTGTTCATATTGTTTGCCCTTCAGTTTTAATTTGAGCTCCAGTAATCTCAACCTACACCAAACATTAGAGGTGAAAAACATTTCTAAATAAGAAAACGTAATGCTTCAGTTAACATTTAACCCTGGGTTAACGTTAAGCGGCTTTCGAACAATCCGGCCCTGCTTGTCAAGAGTAATTTATTCTTAATTGCATTGATCAGGCACCTTTTTTATTCAAAATTGGCACCCCTGGATTTTTCCCGATAAAATGCAAGCATTCCTCTAATCAATGTTTACCAGCTAGACTTTCTGTAACATTGTACATCATTTATCGCATTCTTTGGTAACTCTTCCCTTTCCAATTGGTTGCTGAGTTGTATTTTGTCCGTTCTTTGTATGGAGGTTCACAGAGGTTTTTTTTTAAGTATGTCGGTAAAATAAGTAGCTGCTTATGTTACTATTAAAAGGATGTCTTTCTCGCTTTTGAGATTTTTTGTTTTGTTTCTTTCAGATTGATCTGCCCACTCTGCGGTCGTGCTTTCCTTGAAAGGGGCTAACATACATTTACCAAGTGGGCCGGTCTGAGTAGTCGCCACAGCAAGCATTAAATTCATATTTAATCGTTGTGCAGAAATGAA
>JAHPZR010039979.1:0-2500 GCA_019787425.1 Platygyra sinensis | reverse complement strand
CTGAATAAAGAAACAATAACAAATAAAACATTTTGGAAGGGGATACCGATATCACTAGGGATTTGGGTATCCTCTACAGTTTGGCATTTCTAGTCCGTTTCCTCACTGGAATGTCAGCTTTCGTCTTTGTAAGTTTGCAGTTTGCCTATTTTCTTCGGTGCATTTGGCTACACTGAATTAAAGAAACGATAACAAGCAAAGGCTGTGCAGGAAGGGGATAATTATACCCATATTGCTAGCTAGGATTTGGATATCCCCTAGTCAGTTTTGAATGATTTCGTCTTGTTTGCGTTGCCTTTTTGTCTTCGGTGGATTTGGATAAGTTGACCTAAGGCGTGAATGATTACAAACCAACGCTTCGGAAGGAGATGTATCAAAACACTAGGCGTATTCAAAGATTCATAGCCAGTTGTCTACGTCATTTTATATTTATTTCGGATTCATCTCCGAAACTTCTTTCTTGGCATAGAGAATTGTTCGCCGGCAAACTCTAATCGGAGGCATGGTCAAGGAAGAAGCGACGAAGGAAAGAGCAATCGGCAAATAAACAAAGTTTATTACAGACATGAGGATGGATAAGCTTAGTAGAGGTCAGTCGACACAGCTTGAGACCTGCTGTGTTGCGTGACGGGCCGACTATCTCAGTGTGTTCGCTCGCATATTGATCTTATTCAATCGCCGATCTATCCGAGGTTTACATGCCTTTCTTCTTTAAAATAACGTGTATTTTAAGGGTTATCAATATAGATACCAAGCGGAAATTTGGCGCGTGAATCGTTTTTGTATCAGGTTAATGTTGTAACTGCGGACTTGAATGAGACAGTCTGTTATCAACTGCGACTACTTTAGGAGACGTATTGTGTTTATATTAAGATTAAGAAAGCTTTAATCTGTTAAGACAAAGCTTCGTAAGAAAATATATGGGTTTTGAGGAGAATTTTTGATGATTTCACTTGCCCCAGTCTACGGTATTTAACGCTTTCAGTGTTTTGGGTATCCACCCAAAACACTAGGGATTTGGGTTCGGGGGTACCCAAAACGCGGGGGTACCCAAATCACTGTGACAGTGGTACTTGAATTGTAATTCGTACTGGATAACTGCTAGTCGAGCTCGGTTGCGCAAAAACTAGCCTGCAGTGCAGGCGTATTTAGGACGCGCGAGTGTACATTTTCGTATTAGGCCGCCATGTTGGATTTGGTAACTGTGGAGGATTGGGGCGAGGAAATATTTCCCGAGGGAGGAGGCGTTAAGTTTAGAAAATGGGCCAGGGGGAGGGGCCCCACCCCCCGCCCGACATCCCCTCTGCACCAATCCTCCTCTACCGGTCAAGCATCCAAGATGGCGGCAACGAAAATTAGCGTTCCGCCTCCTAAATAACGCCTGCACTGAGGCTACGCAAAAACAAATAATATTGATCCGGTCAAAACAAATGAGGTCCACATCAGACTATATGACAAAACAAATAGTGGAACCAGAGAATTAACTCTGAAGTGTAAATTATAGTGCTACTTAAACCCATGAATAACCCACTGGGCGTTAGCCCTAGTAAAGGGAAACAGGGAACCACACGAGCGACCTTGTAGCTCAGTCGGCAGAGTAACGGTAGATCTATTCCGGAGGTCGTGGGTTCGATTTTTTCTTTGCCTCGTGTGGTTCCCTGTTTCCCTTTACTAGGGCTAACGCCCAGTGGGTTATTCATGGGTTTAAGTAGCACTATAATTTACACTTCAGAGTTAATTCTCTGGTTCCACTATTTGTGTTCCCAGTGCTACGCGGCACAACATTCATATATGACAAAACAGTTGAAAGCAGTCCCCGCCTCATTTCGAGACAAGCAGTCAATCATTCGCTGCGTATTAAACAGGTCACTAGGTGATTAAATTTCTGTGGACCATCACCAGAAATGTTGAATCGACATGCGCAGTTGAAGCGTAACACTTCACGCTCTGTCTTGATCTTCCGATTAAAGAAAATGTATGGGAATATTTCTTAATTGTCTCGTATATCCAAACATTTCAAATTCCACAAGCTACCGTCGATCTAATTTAGGTCATATATTCCCGAAGTTTGTTTCGAAGCTTCGAACGGCATGAAAACTGCGAATTTCGGCTCGGTTTTTCCATATTCTTAAAAGTTACATTTTACGACGCCATCACAGTCACTTACACTGAGCAACCTGCGGTGTGTCAGAAATCCTTGTAGGTTTGTACCAAGATATGAGCCATGTTCACCTTCACCGTCGATCTGTTCGACAAGTTCCAACATTCGTGTGTTTCATTCTAAAAAAATGGCTTTGTTTCTGGGGTGTTACGAAAACGAAGACCCTCGAAAACGAAGACCTAAGACCTAAGACCCGGTCTTCGTTTTCGTAGTACGAAAACGAAGACCCCGGTCTTCGTTTTCGAAGTACGAAAACGAAGACCCTGTAAACAGAAAACCGTAGAAATTACAAGTTAAAACACACATTAAACAGCGACAACGCTTAGTAATATAATACGT
>JAHPZR010039977.1:32500-33684 GCA_019787425.1 Platygyra sinensis | reverse complement strand
TCAATCAAGTGATTGAAAACACATAGTGGGTCATAGTGTGACAAAAGATATCAAAAAAGAATCAAAACAGTGTCAAGTGGCAAAGCTGATAATTCCTAGAATTATAGCACTATCAGTAACAATATTTAACGTTTACTTAGGTTTAAATTTACAATATGAAACCTCACTTGTTCAATCACTAACTAACTGCAGAACATATTCTTGTTTTGTTTTGTTAAACAAAATCTTTTTATTTGATCATACTCAAAGAAAGATTATCTTTTAAGCAACGAAGTATCACAGCGTGATTGAATTCAGAAAGGAAACTTTTGTGTTGAAACTGAATACAGGCGTTGCTATTAAATAAAAGTAGTTTTATTGTTATGAAGATAAAATTCGTAACTTTGTTCACATCATACCCTCTAAAACTTAATACTCTTGCACTTTGGACTTAAATTTCTGAAGTGAGATTATCCGAACAAAGATAATCTTTAAATTTCTATAGGGTTGTAAAAATGAAGAAAGAAGAGAATGTTAATATGTTTTCAGGTATCATCGTAAACATGTTTTTCACGTCTTACTGATCAAAGATGTTTTTCACACCGACTTTTTTCAATTTAAACTTCATTCTACTTATGAAAAATTAATTACGAACAGTCCAAAATAACAATTGCTTTTTCCCAAAGTTGTTGGTGTGCTAAACCCACGCAACGAATTTATTCGACGTGGGAAGAAAAACGCGAAACAGAGCCTTTTTTCTCAGTTATCCTACAGAAGGCTGTGCAGTTCCCAGCACAGTCCAGACCACTCTGCAAAATATGGGATGCCGTTATCCTTCGATTCTAGAAACTTCCGTGTTGCTTGTTTGGGTAATTTGTCTTCTCTGTATCGCAGCTGCAACCCGAGGTTAGGGATTTCACGTAATAGATTTCGACTTGAAAATGAAATCGTCTTTACTCTAGGCTAATGTTTCTATAAATTTACACTTAAATGTAACCACTAAAGTAAGGCCTAGTCCACACTATGCCGAGTTAATTTTTAAACGCAACTTTATTTCTGTGGTTAGGCCTACCGTCGACACTAATCCGTCACGAAAATGGAGCTTTCCAGAAAAGCTCTTCAAACCAGAGGAATTTGAAAATGCGGGCTTAGCGTTTTAATGTGAACGGAAAACGGTGCCTTTCGAAAACAATGGAGCCACGATA